>WNWK01000070.1:862500-907500 GCA_009830355.1 Cherax destructor | reverse complement strand
CTATCATCACGACTCCAACTGCTGCATCTCACTACTTCTTCCAGTGGCTCAAATATAAAAGCCTCCGTCCTCATACCTCTTAATTAGGTTAATAAATCCCCCACTGTGGATTTTAAAACTCCACTGTGGATGAAACGCCTTAAAACACAATTTCACCCCTGAATGGTCTTTTTCAAAATGCTGGAGTCATTGCATGCAACATAAGTGAATATTATCAACTTCCAAGTTCCTTATTTAAAATTCAGCAATTCTGTGACATTATACTATATTCTGTTCCATCTTACTATACTTGAAATTCTCTCAGCGGTTCACAACTGACCTACAGTTCTAGAGGAACATGTTTTCTCTCCGAGTCATGTTGAGAGAACCCAGGAGAACCCAGGAGAACCCAGGAGAACCCAGGAGAACCCAGGAGAAACGCTGAGTGTTATGAATAAAAGGACACAATAGGCAAAACAGTCTTTTAATACTTTTCGCTCGCAGTTGATCTTTATAACACAGGATTGATTTCTGTGTGATTTCATGAAGCTTAATTCTGAGTGAAACGTTTTTGTCTTTATCTGATATATTGATTCATTAAGATTGTGGTGCGGAGTTCATATGAAACTGAATTGGTTCACGTTTAGTTCCTCAAATGTCCTTACTTCGAATTTTGAAAATATTGTATGTGTGTGTGTGTGTGTGTGTGTGTGTGTGTGTGTGTGTGCGTAATTTTCTGAACCACAAATTAGCTTTCATTGTTGAATTGTGCGGCATTTTTTTTTTGCAACCTTGAAACCTTATTACGGAGTCATCATCGCTGCCCATTAGAGCTCCTAAAGCATATATGAAATTATTCTAAGTTTTTGCTTATTCGAAGAATTCCTTTGATGTGGGCAATTATATCTTCGTGTCCGTGTTCACTTTGTTT
Organism: Cherax destructor; assembly: GCA_009830355.1. Taxonomy (NCBI): domain Eukaryota; kingdom Metazoa; phylum Arthropoda; class Malacostraca; order Decapoda; family Parastacidae; genus Cherax; species Cherax destructor. Next base: position 906,590 of record WNWK01000070.1, on the reverse strand, counting down.
GCTACTCTTCTACTCCGTCAGTAAGCTTTCAAGATGTTTATCATTTTCTTGACTCAAAGTTCATTTTAAAGTCCTTCTACACCTCCGTTGTTGAGTATATAAACCCAGACTTGTGCACTTCTCTGTATTTACACCGAGGTGTCTACCCCTCAGTATATATACAATAAGAGGTGTCTGTACCTCAGTGTTAATACATTGAGAGGTGTCTATACCTCAGTGTATATACAGGGAGTGGTATATATACATCGAGAGGTGTTTATCCTTCAGTGAATATATACCGAGAGGTGTTTATGTTTTTTCGTATTTCTTTTTGGGCCACCCTGCCTTGGTGGGATATGGCCGGTGCGTTGAAAGAAGGTGTCTATGTTTTAAAACTGAGTGTCTATCAGTGTAAATACACATTTAGCTATTTTTCTTTGTCCAGTGTGTGTGTATGTGTGTGTATGTATGTGTGTGTGTGCGTATGTGTGTGTATGTGTGTGTATGTGTGTGTGCGTGTGTGTGTATGTATATGTGTGTCTGTGTGTATGAGTGTGTGTCTGTGTGTGCGTGTGTGTGTGTTAGTTACCATTTTGTCCAAGGCACATGTCTATTTGACACTAGGCCTGTTGTATGTGTGTGTGTGTGTGTGTAACGAAACACTTCGAAATGTTTTCGGCCCCGCCGGGAATTGAACCCGGGCCCTCCGTGCGTGAAGCAGGAGCGCTAGCCACCATGCCATCGGGCCGTGTATGTGTGTGTCTGTGTGTATGTTAGTTACCATTTTGTCCTAGGCAAATGTCGATTAGACACTAGGCCTGTTGTATATGTGTGTGTGTAACGAAACACTTCGAAATGTTTCGGCCCCGCCGGGAATTGAACCCGGGCCCTCCGTGCGTGAAGCGAGAGCGCTAGCCACCATGCCATCGGGGCGTGTGTGTGTATGTGTGTGCGTGTGTGTGCGTGTGTGTGTGTGCGTATGTGTGTGTATGTGTGTGCGTGTATGTGCGTGTGTGTGTGTGTATGTGTGGGTGTCTGTGTGTGCGTGTGTGTGCGTGTGTGTGCGTGTGTGCGTGTGTGTGCGTGTGTGTGCGTGTGTGCGTGTGAGTGTATGTGTGTGTGTGCGTGTGTGTGTGTGTGTGTATGTGTGTGTGTGTGTACGTGTGTGTGTGTTAGTTACCATTTTGTCCTAGGCACATGTCAATTAGACACTAGGCCTGTTGTATATATGTGTGTGTGTGTTGTGTATGTGAAACACTTCAAATGTGTTCTGCCCCAGATTGAACCTGGCCCGTGTGTGTGTGTGTGTGCGTTGTTGTTGTGTGTGTGTGTGTGTGTGTGTGTGTGTGTGTGTGTGCGTGTGTGTGTGTGTGTGTGTGTGTGTTGTGTGTGTTGTGTGTGTGTGTGTGTGTGTTGTGTGTGTGTGTGTGTGTGTGTGTGTAGTGTGTGTGCTAGTTGTGCCCTATCTTGTGCATCTTTCCCTGAAATGTGTGTTCTTCACTACTTCCTCTCCGTGCAATCTTTCCCGCATAATACATATTGTGTTCTTCACTACTCCCTCTCCGTGCAATCTTTCCCGCATAATACATATTGTGTTCTTCACTATTCCCTCTCCGTGCAATCTTTCCGCATAATACATATTGTGTTCCCTACCCTGTAATCTATGCTTTGTGTTCTCCTCCTCTCGTCAATCTTTCCCCATAATACATATTGTGTTCTTCACTTCCTCTCCGTCATCCGATATCATATTGTGTTCTTCTTTCCTCTCGTAATCTTCGATAATACATATTGTGTTCTTCACTGTTCCTCTCCGTACAATCTTTCCCCATAATACATTTGTGTTCTTCACTACTCCCTCTCGTGCAATCTTTCCCTGCATAATACATATTGTGTTCTTCACTACTCCCTCTCCCTCTTTCCTGTAATGTTTCTTATATCCCTCCGTAATCTTTCATAATAATATATTGTGTTCTTCACTGTTCCTCTCCGTAATCTTTCCGATAATACATATTGTGTTCTTCACTTCTCTCTCCGTCAATCTTTCCCGCATAATACATATTGTGTTCTTCACTACTCCTCTCCGTGCAATCTTTCCCCGCATAATACATATTGTGTTCTTCACTACTCCCTCTCCGTACAATCTTTCCCGCATAATACATATTGTGTTCTTCATTCCCTCTCCAAATCTTTCCCCATAATACATATTGTGTTCTTCATACCCTCTCCGTCAATCTTCCCCATAATCATATTGTTTCTTCATTTCTCTCCGTCACTTTCGATAATACATATTGTGTTCTTCACTTTCCTCTCCGTGTCTTTCCCGATATACATATTGTGTTCTTCATATCTCTCCGTCAATCTTTCCATAATACATATTGTGTTCTTCACTGTCCTCTCCGTACAATCTTTCCCATAATACATATTGTGTTCTTCACTACTCCCTCTCCGTGCAATCTTTCCGCATAATACATATTGTGTTCTTCACTATCCCTCTCCGTCAATCTTTCCCATAATACATATTGTGTTCTTCATATCCTCTCCGTACAATCTTTCCCGCATAATACATATTGTGTTCTTCACTTCCTCTCCGTACAATCTTTCCCCATAATACATATTGTGTTCTTCACTACTCCCTCATCCGCTAAATCTTTGCCCATAATATATTGTGTTTACTTCTCTCCAATCTTCCGATAATACATATTGTGTTCTTCACTTCCCTCTCCGTCAATCTTTCCCGCATAATACATATTGTGTTCTTCACTTCCCTCTCGTGCAATCTTTCGCATATATATTGTGTTCTTCACTAGTCCTCTCCGTGCAATCTTTCCGTATATTTGTGTTCTTCACCCTGCAGTCTTTCCTGTGCAATACATATTGTGTTCTTCACTGTTCCCTCTCCGTACAATCTTTCCCCGCTAATACTATTGTGTTCTTACTGTCCCTCTCCGTCAATCTTTCCCGATAATAATATTGTGTTCTTCACTTCTTCTCGTACAATCTTTCCCATGCATATACATAGTGTGTTCTTCACTATCCTCTCGTGATCTTTCCGATAATACATTGTGTTCTTTACGTCCTCTCCGTGCATCTTTCCCGCCATATGCATATTGTGTTCTTCTGTCCTCTGTGCTTTTCTGCATAATGCATGTTGTGTTCTTCTTTCCTCTCCGTGCATATCTTTCCCTGCATAATGCATTTGTGTTCTTTACTGTCCCTCTCCGTGCAATCTTTCCGCATAATGAATTTGTGTTCTTACTGTCCTCTCCGTGCAATCTTTCCCGCATAATACATATTGTGTTCTTCACTCTCCTCTCCGTGCAATCTTTCCGTTTTGTGTTTCCTCTTCCTATTTGTCTCCATATTCATTGTACACTATCCCTGTCTAATATTGTGTGTTTATGTGTTTAAGACCTCTCCGTACAATCTTTCCCCAACAATTGAATCCACCTTTGTGTCGTTGATTTCCCCTGTGCATTTGTGTTCTCGTATCTTCGTGTTTTCCTGTTTCTTGTGTTTTCCGTGTTCCCTTCGTGTTTTCCTGTTTGTGTTTTCCTGCTTCTTCTGTGTCTTGTGCATACTCCTTTCTTTATCTTTCCCTGCAATGTTTCTTCACTACTCCCTCTCCGTGCAATCTTTCACCCGCATATACATATTGTGTTCTTCACTACTCCCCCTCCGTGCAATCTTTCCCCGCATAATACATATTGTGTTCTTCACTACTCCCTCTCCGTGCAATCTTTCACCGCATAATACATATTGTGTTCTTCACTACTCCCTCTCCGTGCAATCTTTCCCCGCATAATACATATTGTGTTCTTCACTATTCCCTCTCCGTACAATCTTTCCCCGCATAATACATATTGTGTTCTTCACTGTTCCCTCTCCGTACAATCTTTCCCCGCATAATACATATTGTGTTCTTCACTACTCCCTCTCCGTGCAATCTTTCCCCGCATAATACATATTGTGTTCTTCACTATTCCCTCTCCGTACAATCTTTCCCCGCATAATACATATTGTGTTCTTCACTGTTCCCTCTCCGTACAATCTTTCCCGCAAATACATATTGTGTTCTTCACTACTCCCTCTCCGTGCAATCTTTCCCCGCATAATACATATTGTGTTCTTCACTACTCCCTCTCCGTGCAATCTTTCCCCGCATAATACATATTGTGTTCTTCACTACTCCCCCTCCGTGCAATCTTTCCCTGCATAATACATATTGTGTTCTTCACTACTCCCTCTCCGTGCAATCTTTCCCCGCATAATGCATATTGTGTTCTTCACTTCTCCCTCTCCGTGCAATCTTTCCCCGCATAATACATATTGTGTTCTTCACTTCTCCCTCTCCGTGCAATCTTTCCCCGCATAATACATATTGTGTTCTTCAGGTTTTCTTTTCATAAGAAGCCAGTGGTTAATATTAGCTTTCCCTGTCTTCTTGAAAGATGAGCTCACTCAATTACTCTCTTTTCCCATTACTCCGCTCTGCCTCGCTCCACGCTATTAAATTTCTCCTCCTGCTCCTCTTCCTCTTTTTCTTTATCACCTATTTAGCATCACTTCTGCTTCCTCGGTTAAATCCCATTGCTACAGACGAGAAACATTAGTGTTTGTTATAAACTTGACGATGAGATAGCGGTTTGATGTAAGCCTGAGTGATAATGAATCATCCTTAAAAATATTCTTAAACATGTAGTCTTATCTCGTAAGAGAAATTCGTTCATAAGGCTAAGACTGAAATTTGTATCCCCTTTCAAATTCAGGCTTGAGACTCGATTGTAGCCAAGCTCAGTCTTTAAATATTATTACTAATTGATACCTTCAAGGTTCACGCTCATACAATAACCAACTTCAAGGTAAAAAGCTTTAAACCTGAGTTTACTTGTTCAGTATTGGTGGCCCTGTGCCCGGTGTGTGGCAAGCCTCCGTATATCTTCCAGGTGAAGGTGGAGTAGCTGGCACTATACAGGGCCACGGCAGCAGCGACCACTGGCTTACCCATGCTGGAGTCACTTGGTCTCAGTAAGCAACCAGGTCAGACTAAGGGACTAAATCATGAGAAGGAACTTAGTTAGTGACAGGAATACGGGATTTCAGGGCAAGGACAGTTATGGAATTAGATTTCCACTGGCACTGCAAGGTCAACGTTGGAAGTGATGTGTAATGATTACCGATTCCATTATTTCGCGTTTATACATAATTTTGTGTTAGACATGAGGCTGGAAAGCATTCATGGTTCTACCGAACAAGCCGAGCTTAAATTTGGTGATGCATTAACAATACCATGGGATTATCCTGAAATTAATACTATATTTAGTTGATTTTAAATAATATCACTAAATTTAAGCTGACCTTATGTGGGATGAGTTGGATTGAGGTCAATTGATTCAATTTACACAAGTCTCGGTTAAGTTGCTATTTAGTTTTGGAGAAAAAATTACGAATTTATATGCTATTTTAATTTATGTAAATCTATCGGTAATTAACCAAGACAAAATTTTCGATTTTTTTTTTTTTGCGTGTTCCAATTTGTTTGATTAACTTAGCTATTTATACACGACATAAATATTTTCATACCATATTTGTCTACTTTACATTTTGTCAACTTTATCTCTTGTTTTCCGTATATCTTGAAACAGTACCTTCAATAGCACGAGAGGAACACCATTCCTGAGGTGCGCTTCACTTCTGCAGATTCAATTATAGTAAACAAGAGTTGAGAGGAAACAAGCAATCACTCTGAGCACATAAACCGCCGTACTTGTGAGATTAGTCACCGAGACTCTCGTTTACGACACAGTATCTAAGACGTTAAATTACCCTAATCAGGGATAAAACCATGATTGTCTACGTGTTTTATTGCCTTAGTAGCGGAAAATAAATTAGAAAATGAAGTGCTGACAGCCCCCCAAAAAATAGCATCACTATAACAGCTCAACACTCGTACTTTACAGCCAGGGACTCAAGTGTCTCACCAGGGAACTATAAATGTTAAAGCACGACGTTTCATTGTCAGTGAGGAGTCAGAGTATGTTACGAAGCCTGTATATCTTCTCCAAGTTAGTGGTCTGGCAGTGAGAAGTCAGAGTATGTTACGAAAGACCGTATATTTTCCCAGCATCGTCTGCAAGCCAGCGGTGTGCCAGAGAGCAGTCAAGAAACACTAAGAGCGTACATAGACGCGCTTGGCATTCAAGCAAAGCCCTCTCTCCATTTTATCAGGAAAATACATTAAAAATGACAATCGTAAAGGAATAAAAATCCTTCTAGCAGCTAACTGCCTTAAAATAATAAACAAAATAATAAAGTGAAAGAGACCAAGTTAGTTGTCTGATAGTGAGTTACACACTTTTTCCTCTGGTTCAAATCTGATTACATCCTATGACTCCCATATATCACGTGTTCTAGGGCTCCCTGTTACTACATTGATACTGCAAGAAATTCAATTAAAAACTCTCTTGTCATTTGCTGTCCATATAGCCACTTGATGTCGTCAACATAGCCGTATTTTTCCTTAAGCTTCGCTAGCGACGACTCGAAGTCTAAATTACGTCAATATCAAAGTTTGAGAGCGACGCAGACTGCTGCCTAACTCATATATTTGTCCTTCAGCTTCTTGCCATAACTTAATAATGTTTAGGAGAAAGTGAGTCGCTGGGTATGGTCTGCATATGTGTGTAGTGTCTGTATAGTGGATGTGTATATAGTGTGTACCTGTGTGTGTGTGTGTGTGTTGTAGGAATTTATATAACTATGTATTACGTGTGTCTGTGTAGTTTGCATGTCTATGCAGAACGTTTAAAATGTGCGGCATTGTATAGTGTATTCGTGCATAGTGTCTAAGTATATGTATACTAAATAAAATTTAAATGCAGGTTTATTAGATTTACCATCCATCTTCAATGTTTATGAGTCAGACAGGAAAGACCAGCAGTCTTGTATCATATCAGCGACGCATTTTTAGAATTCACTGAAACCCCTGTTTGGAGAAAACACTCTTACAATAAGATACGGATGTATGTATATATCTCGATTCTGAGACCCCTCTTAGGCCAATAGAACCAAGTGAGTAAGAATAATAGTTACGATGTGAAACAATTCATAACTAAGCCATAAATAGGAAATTTACCTAAATAATATTTATGTCCGTCATGGGCAGTTATCGATCCTTGACCCGTCATTCTTTCTCACTCGCATTCCTCAAGGAAGGTTAATTGATATTGGTGAGGAGGTCTTCATCTGAGGAATTGGACCTGTGCTCCAGTGCTTTAGATCAAGCCAGAATGCCTTCCATTCCTCTAGGTGCTGTATAACACCCTAGGGGTTTACCGATCCCCCATGAATTTAATAACAGTTTCTCCTCGCGACCTGATAATGACTTGTCGTTGACTGACTGAAACATTCGTCTGTTTTCCATCTCCAACGCCTCTTCTTACTGGCTTCAAACCTTCAACTCTGATATTTAACTCTATACCTTTCTTTTTGAGTGCTTTTAGGTAGAGGAGGCTGGGCTAGTTGGATCCTGGGAGTTCTTGCTCGGATCGCCCAGTAAGTGGAACATATTTAGTTACTATGCACTGATAAAGTTCTTTACAATTTCGTTGGAAGAATTAAACCCAATTTTCGTATGATTAAAAACGCTGTTGTATTCATCCGGAGTTTTTAATATATCCTGGAGACCAACTTGTAATACACAGTGCATTAATTATAGTTTTAATTGGGTGAGGTCATCCGGTAAGGACGGTGAATAATAACAAAAAATAAATATTTATAATTCATTATCAAAGTATGAATTATTGAGGAAGCGTTTGATGAGGGCGACGGAGCGTGATGAGTTCTGTTGATGATCACGTGTGCTGTAATAATTTCATATAATTGGTGTCTGAAGTACTCAGTCATCACTCTCTTCCCGTATAAATGAATATTCATACAGCTGTCTAAAGTATTCATTCTTTACTCTCTTCACGTGCGCAAATGTATCCGTACAGACGTGCTAGCAATTCATATATAAAGTATTCATTCTTGAGTTAGTGTATTTGTAGGAGACCTTTAAACGTACCAAGTATCTCCTCGCCAGCTGAGTCAGCCGCCAGGGAATTACACAAATACTTAAATCTGATTATGCAAATCTCACCTCTTTTTATATTATCATATTTTTTGCTATATCTGTATTTATGCAATTAATTTTCTCAGTATATTATTATTCTCTATCTGGATCACCTATTTTTGAAGATTTACTCGGGCATAAGAATAACTTTTATTGTTCTTATGACGAATAAGTTGTTTCAAATTTAGTTGTAGTCCTTAGTACAGCTGCTGCTATGTGAGTATCAAGATTGATTTTACCAGATGAGAGAGAGAGAGAGAGAGAGAGAGAGAGAGAGAGAGAGAGAGAGAGAGAGAGAGAGAGAGAGAGAGAGAGAGAGAGAGAGAGAAAGAAAGAAAGAGAGAAAGAGATGACTTAAGTAACGTCTGTACAGACATCCTACAACCACCTCATGAACTTCAGAAGACATCAAATTAATCGTCAGAGAAACTGACAAGTTCAGCAAGCACTGTGCTGGTAAAGGGTCGGTAGAAAAATATATTACCTGCAACACAACACTAAAATATAAGAGTTAATGATACACAAATAACCCACACTTTTAGAATGGAACCTATGACGACGTTACGGTACGACTTGGAGAAACAGCGGTCCAAGTCGGACCGAAACGTCGTCATCGGTTCCGTTATGTGCGGGTTATTTGTGTATCGTTCCAATCACTGTATTGCACCAGGGGATAATAATAATAATAATAATAATAATAATAATAATAATAATAATAATAATAATAATAATAATAATAATAATAATAATAATAATAATAATAATGCAGTATTTCAACACGTGAGAACAAAGACCCATAAAATTAATTTCAATAATTTCAATAATGATAAATTATTGAAGGGGTCCGATAGCATAAAACAGAGCAAGATATGAGAATATCGGTTATAATTAGCGATATTCCATATTTCACCACTTTAAAGAAGAATGTCCAACTTCTGTTGAAAACCTTTATTCAAAATGTAAAAAAAAAAAATCTTTAAAGAAGTTTTAAGTGACAAACAAAATTAATTAGATTAATTCGTACATAGAAAATAAGTAGGGAGGGTGCTCCTTTTTTTTTTTTTTGCAGTGGATATGTGAGGACCCTGACGGGTGGAGTCATGGTACAATATACCGGCACCCCCCAAAAAAAAAAAAAAATCCGTTTCAGACATTAAAGTATCTTTGACAGATGTTGTATCGGTGACCTGGAAGTTCGGTAACATTGGTGAGGTTGATAAGCACAAATGCAGTTTAGGGCTATCGTTCACTGACAACGTTTCGCCCACGCAGTGGGCGATTTGATAAAGCCCACTCGTGATTTGATAAAGCCCACTCGTTGGGTGAAATGTTGTCAGTAAAGGATCGTATTACACCGCATCTGTGTCTTTACCCACGACTGCAGTAATATAGCACCGGCCAATATGTCTGTTGCAGTGCTCCTCAGTTCGTTATTTTTCCGGTAGGCCTACTTTACTTTTTTCTCGTGTGCACGTGACTTCTTGGCATACACGAGTGCTTCCTTCTAACTAGTTTAGTATCATCTGAAGTGGACCTCAAGTTAAATCTAAATTATTTACTTTATATCTGTACTGTTAAGGTGGGTTATATTTATTTACTTAATCTCCCAATATACTATGGAAGTGTATGGCATAGTGGAAGCATCTGACGGGTCTCGTCATCTGCTCGATTAACCTCTACCTGGAGTCTACCTGGAGGGTGTTCAAGGGGTCAGCGCCCCCGCGGCTCTGTCCTTGACCAGGCCTCCCTCAAGCCAACATAACTAGACAGTGAACTGGTTGGAGAAGCTAGCAAGATCTCTGTAAAGTGACGATCATGTTTGTTAGCTTAATGGAGAAGTTAGTGCGTGTAGTGGTTGATTGAGAGTGACTGATATATTAGTGGAATATTGTATTATAGGTGTGTGTGTGTGTGTGTGTGTGTGTGTGTGTGTGTGTGTGTGTGTGTGGTGTCTGTCTGTCTGTCTGTCTGTGTCTGTGTGTGTTTATGTTTGTGCGTGTTCTTTCACAACAGTCATTAACTTAACATTAAAAATTACACACTAATGTTCAGACATCAAGTAAGGGACATACTGTAGCCACGTTACAATTGACAGAACAGATAGAAAAAGACTAAATTAAGAGAACCAGAATCAAAGGGGGGCGCAGATGGAAGCGAGAGACACTGATGAACCATAGGGATGTAAGGAAGTATTTTTATAAAGTCTTAGGGGAGTTATTAAGTGGAATGACTTTGATGAGGCAGAAGTGAAAGAAAATTCATCCCGTAATGATCCTTGTGTAGTCGATTGATTGTAAATCCCATTAGGTAATCAATAATAATGCAGATAATGATAATAATTATGATACTTATTATTAGTAATCCATTCATTTCAATACCGTTAAACTCAGACGCGTGTTAACAAGAGAAGGACTGAGAGGTCAACTTCCCTGCTGCATGAGGAAAGTGCCTTAGGACAATGAAAGTGCCTTCGAGGACAATGAAAGTGCCTTCGAGGACAATGAAAGTGCCTTCGAGGACAATGAAAGTGCCTTCGAGGACAATGAAAGTGCCTTCGAGGACAATGAAAGTAACGAGTGAAAGGGAGAGAGAGAGAATTATTTTCTTATTTCTTACGATAATATTCTTACCTGACACTACACGAGACATGAGAAAGAGAGAGAAATGTCTCTCCTTCAAATAACTAGTGCTGTCTTAACCCATAATATGGGAGACCTATACATTCATGGGTAATCTTAAGACATAATGGGCTAAGGTAATCTCATTGTCTCTCACATTTTATGAGAGTAGTCTATCCAGAAGTGTTGTGAGGAGTAAAAGAGAAAGCGTTCCCCCTTATAACTCATAATCCCGCACCTACTTTTGTTCTGAGTCAGAGCAACAGAGGCCTTATAACAGACAGTCATCAAGCAAACACCTCTCACGACGGATTCTCATAAGCTTTCTGCTGTGTAATTGTCTGGTGACCTCACTGCTAAAGCTTCTGGTGTCTCCAGGGGTAGTGGTGGTGTTAGTGGTGGTGGTGCTGCTGGTGTTTTCCGTGGCACTGGTGGTGGTAGTGTTGGCTTCAGTGTCAGTGGTGGTGCTGATGGTGTTGTTTTCCGTGGCAGTGGTGGTGGTGCTGGTACTATTGGTGTTTTTCGTGGCAATGGTGGTGGTGCTGGTGGTGTGTATGTCTTATGACTACGTTCTGTTCAGTAGGCAATGCTATGCTATCCGAAATTTTATAACGTGGCTCCAAACGACGATATTAATGTCACCTCACTTGGAGCTCAATGAATGTTTCCCGGGATGAAGTAAACCCCAGCGGAGCAGCTGCCATTATTCATCTTGACAAACACAGCCTCAGAAATCTGGGTAATGGATGTATGTTTGTGATCTACGGCAGGCAGGGATTAATGCTGTTGTGTGTGTGTGTGTGTGAGTGTGTGTGTGTGTGAGTGTGTGTGTGTGTGTGTGTGTGTGTGTGTGTGTTTGTGTGTGTGTGTGTGTGTGTGTGTGTGAGTTTGTGTGTGTGTGTGTGAGTTGTGTGTGTGAGTTGTGTGTGGTGTGTGGTTTGTGTGTGTGTGTGAGTGTGAGTGTACTAACCTGTGTGTGTGTTTGTGTGTACTCACCTAATTCACCTAATTGTGGTTGCAGGGGTCGAGTCATAGCTCCTGGCCCCGCCTCTTCACTAGGTCACTCTTCCTGCTCCATGAGCTTTATCATACCTTTTTAAAGCTATGTATGGATCCTGCCTCCACTACATCACTCTCCAGATTGTTCCACTCCTGATAACTCCATGACTGAAGAAGTATTTCCTAACATCCCTTGACTCATCTGAGTCTTCAGCTTCCAGTTGTGACCCCTTGTTGCTGTGTGTGTGACTGGAGTAATATTTAATCCAGTCTTTGCTCTCGGTGCTACGGCTTGCTTGCTTCAAGAGCAACCTCTTACCCTGTAGAGCTTACCGATCTGTGTAAAGCTTTTATCAAGTTACGACAAAAGCTAACTCTTCACTCACGTGTACTACTTCCTGTTGGCACATTGCCCTTGAATTCGGTATTTTGTATCTTGCTTCACCTATCCCTCTCCCGTATTTTCTCTCTTATATCTTGTCCCTGTATTTTGTTGGTTGGAATGCAGTTTCTCTCTGCCTACTTTGTATGTTTCTATACACTCGGGCAATACTCTGTGACAGGTCACTACTTTCCGATATTTATTATACACTGAGAGATATACACCTCGAGGTGTATATATATATATATACACCTCGAGGTGTATATATATATATACACTGTGAAACCAATTTTTATTCAGTATTCGCGTATGATTAGCGTACTAACAGTGTATGAACGAGTTTAGAGTTTCTCTATGATGATAATAATAATAATAATAATAATAATAATAATAATAATAATAATAATAATAATAAGAAGAAGAAGAAGAAGAAGAAGAAGAATGATGATAATAATATTAATAAATTCAATAGTGACGTTATTAAGATTAACGTTCTCGGAAGAGAGAACGAGGGACGTTCACTCAGGACTCAAATTAATATATAAGGTAGGCAGGAGGCGGGACGTTCATGGGAGACAGCAGCAGCAGCAGCAGCAGCAGCAAAAACGTTGACTCTGGTCTAACATTTCAATAATGGTGTCACGTCCCCATTGCCTAAAGCGTCGATAGAAAATGAAAATTTGGTTTCAGTCTACCCCCACCATACCTCTCCCCCCTCCCCCCCAAAAAAGTTTCATGAGTTCATTAAATATTTTTTTTTTAAATACAAAAATTGGTTGCTAGGGAGAGCGAGCGTCAGGGTTTTGCGTTGATATTTTTCGGGGGACAAATGTCGTGTTGCCGGGCGAAAATGGCCGCCACCCTTTTACTGGGGATAAAAGGCTTCAGTGCACTTTGTTGGGGGGGGGGGGGAGGAATTACTTTCATTTGACATTTGATATTTTCCAAAATTCCGCTCAAAGACTCGATCAGCAAGAATATGAATATTGCAGAGAATATTTCTCTGTGATCATTGATTATGTATATTGAATCTATGTTCAGTGAAGCAGACACACATACGTGAAGGTGGTTAGGAAGGGGAAAAAGGGGAAACGAGCTGGTTGAGGAAGCACAGGAAGGAGATTCCATACATAGATTTAACAGACGGGAAGGATTGACACGATTTGCTGAGAGGAAAATTTACTGCAGTAGAGATCGTCTTTGTAAATTGTGTCTGTCTCTTGCGCTCGGCGTGTCAGGGAGGGAGGGGCCTTTGAGGTCAGGAATTTAGAATGACAGTTCCTGAGTTATTGAAGTGCAGAGCCAGCAATAACTTCAATAACAACAATGTAAGTAAAACCACTTTCTACCAAAAACACATATAGAAACACACACACACACACTCACACACACGCACACTCACGCACACACACACACACACACACACACACACACGTGTGTGTGTGTGGATTAATAGATAAGGTGGACAGAGACAGGATGTTCCAGAGATGGGACACAGAAACAAGGGGTCACAATTGGAAGCTGAAGACTCAGATGAGTCAGAGGAATGTTAGGAAGTATTTCTTCATTCATAGAGTTGTCAGGAAGTGGAATAGTCTGGCAAGTGATGTAGTGGAGGCAGGAACCATACATAGTTTGAAGACGAGGTAGGATAAAGCTCATGGAGCAGGGAGAGAGAGGACCTAGTAGCGATCAGTGAAGAGGCGGGGCCAGGAGCTGAGTCTCGACCCCTGCAACCACAAATAGGTGAGTACACACACACACCAAACACAAACACATACTCTCTCTCTCTCCCTTTTTTCTTTAACCTTCTTATTTTCCAAGTGAAGATAAAATGCTTCCGGTATAATAAGAATCATGATTATTTTCAACGAGTTTGACACTTGCCCAAGTCATCTGCCATACGAAACTGTTATGATTCTTATAGTGAACGGCTGATATTTACGAATGGCCTCAGTTTCCCCGAACGGAGAGAAAAATAAAAGAATGAAAGAAATAAAACCAGTTTCACAGCTGGCTAAGGCTGGTATAAATCTCGAGTCGGTGAGCGTAACTCTTCCACACAAGAACCTCTTGAGAAGGATTCGCAAACCTGCCATAACTCAGGACCACTGGCGGGCCAACACACCGCAACACACCGCTTGACGCAGCAGCAGCAACACAGTTGACTCAGGAACACATTAAAAGGGCACGAAACACGCTAACCTGAGAGTGGAGCTACTGAAGCTAAGAAACAAAAGAGCGCCAAGCAGAATAAACGAAATCTGAACAACAACAACAATAAAAAAAATTCTCACTTCTCTGAGAAAGAGTGAGATTCTTCACAGAATGTAAAAAACCTTGGTGGCGAGGGCTCAGTTGTGACCTTGGGAGCCATTACTTTACACAGGGTTCACATCAAATACACCGGCGTGTAGCTCAGTGCTGCCTGTCTGTCCACGTCTCTCAGTAAGATTGAATTTGCTGTTTTCCGGTTTTCTAGACGGTGCGTTCTCCACTGTCGCGTTTAATTAAAAGTCTCTTAGCATTTCGCACAGTGCCATTCAAGAGGGTTTCTTGACGACGGGTAAAGCGCTCTTGCTCAAAGGTGTCGGAGCTACCCATCCCATCCTCAGGTTAAACCTAATTGCCTTCCACTCCCCAAGGGCGATAATAGTAATATTTTTTACAGCGGTTCTGCTCTGGCGAGATCCAGAGATATACCCGATCAGGTTCCGATGCTTTTTTTTCTGGAGGGTAGCGTAAAATTCGCTTAATATTTTCACTTCATCTCCTTTAGTAAAGATGTTATTCAATCTCTGCTACTTTGTTCCTTCTTGGTTACTCTTCGACACTTTTCCCCCATTTCTTTCCCTGTGGCTGCCTTCTTAAAACCTTTGTCTTCTTTCTCAAAGGTATCTTTGCTGGTACCACGTTGAACGCACCGCTTCTCGTCCGATCAGCGAAGTTAAGCAACGTTGGGTTTGGTTAGTACTTGGATGGGTGACCGCCTGGGAAAACCAAATGCTGTTGGCGATCGCTAGCGCATTCAGCTCACACACTGAGGTCCGTTGTTTGAATCCCCGGTACGGCTGGAAAACATTAGGACGTGTTTCCATAAGACTCCTGCTGTTCATGTTCACCCATCAGTAAAATGGGTACCTGGGTGTTAGTCGACTGGTGTGGGTCGCATCCTGGGACACCCCTTGTTATTCTCTGCATAACAAGGGGCTTTCTATATAGTAGTATGTCATTGATGTCAGCTAGGCCTGTATACCTTGTACATGCACTTGTAGAAATAAAGATATTATTATTATTACTCACCAACTTTTATTTGTTACTTTATGCTCGTCTCCTGTCTGTTGTATCTATCAAGAAAATAATTAATACTTCATTTCACGTTGCTTCACTACCTATACTGTTGCTCCGTCTCTCTTTTTCACCGTCTCCGTGATCGTTTCTTTTCTTCAATTTTTTTTTTTTTTTGCATTGCATTGCGTCCTCTGCTTTCTATATCTTTCCATGCTTTGGTGTTTCTTGTTCTTGCCTTTTTTCATCTATGTTAAGTAACAGTTTCTCACCTTTAGTCAAAAGTTTTCTTCCTCTTCCCAACATTTTCTTCCTTGGTACTTTACTATATCTTCCTTTGTCTTTATCTCCACTTTCCCTTCTTCCTCGACTGCTTCCAGCAAGTCTTTCATTTGCGTATTGTCCTCTCTTCAGTAGTCTTGTTTGCGTTCCTTCTCTAATCGTCCATTTCACTTTTCTAAGCCACCCATCTTCTCTCTAATCCACTACCCTCATTATTCATCCATACTTCCATCATGTATTTAAACGTAATAATGCATCTGTGTTTGGCTTCAAGTTGTGCTTTGTACTCTAGTGTTCCGAGACTCTCTGGGTAAATATCAGGTATAGTCTTGCAAGTACATTTGAACAGATAGGAAGCTGGTGTGTCATCTGCACACAGTGTAGACGATCATGTCTCCATCACTCCATATAATGAATAAGACACGCGGGTTTAGCACTTCACAAAAATATAACAATGTAATAATCTTCATCTCGAGGGTTGCTTTACAGGTTAGTGGAAGAAATTTTACATTATAGCATTTATGAACTTTTTATATATATATAATATATATATATATATATATATATATATATATATATATATATATATATATATATATATATATATATATGTCGTGCCGAATAGGTAAAACTTGCAATTTTGGCTTGAATAGCAACGCTCTTCTTGTCGAATAAGGCAACGGAAAAATTGTGTATGCAATAATTTCGCAAAAATCATTCTGAACCTAAGGAAAAAAATATATTTCATTGTGTTTGTTTATTATTACATTATTGTAAACTTATCTAAAATATATTTAGTTGAATTAGGCTAAATTAAATTGCACTTGTTATAATAAAGTTAGGTAAGTTTTCTAAGGTTCTTTTGTTACAAAATTATTAATTTTTACATTAAAATAATGAAAAAAAAATATATCTTTAAACGTATAAGATAAAATTTTAGAAAGGACTTAATCTTAAATGAGTTCTTGCTAATTGACCAGTTTTTAACTATTCGACACGACACACACACACACACACACACACACACACACACACACACACACACACACATACACACACACACACATACCATGAGGAAGGGGCTGGTGACCTCTTTTCCTGTATAAATTACGAAATATAAAAAAAAATTAAAGCGTTTCTTCTTTTCTGGGTGAGCGAGCCTCGGCGAGAGGCGGCCGGTGTGTTAATATATTGCTATTTATATTGCTAATTATGTTGTTGGCTAAACTACATTTATTATTATTGCAGTTGTTTCTGTCTTTATGAAAGGGTTTATGGGATGGTGTTGGGGAGGGTTTATGTGGAGGATGGTAGAGCAGGTTGGGGTGGGTTTATGTGGAGGATGGTAGAGCAGGTTGGGGAGGGTTTATGTGGAGGATGGTAGAGCAGGTTGGGGAGGGTTTATGTGGGGAATAGTAGAACAGGTTGGGGAGGGTTATGTGGAGGATGGTAGAGCAGGTTGGGGAGGGTTTATATGAGGTATGATAGAGCAGGTTGGGGAGGGTTCATGTGGGGAATGGTAGAGCAGGTTGGGGAGGGTTCATGTGGGGAATGGTAGAGCAGGTTGGGGAGGGTTCATGTGGGGAATGGTAGAGCAGGTTGGGGAGGGTTTATATGGGGTATGGTAGAGCAGGTTGGGGAGGGATCAGGACTGCTGCTTGCTGGTCAGGGTTCTCGTTATATTTTATTTCATGTACCGCTAAACCTGGCCGGGTTATTCGGTGCAAGGAGTGATGGAGGCTAAACCTCCATTAACAAACGGAGCCTCGGTCTCCGACCAATAAAGGCTCTTCGTGACTTAAGGTAAAGTGGGTAAGATTTGGGTATGATGATTCTGCTTGTTGATCTTATCCTCTTCCTCAAGCACACGAAACACGTAGGAGCAGCAAGAAAGGTTACGTCTGACCTACAAAGAGAAAACAAAATTCGTTTGATATACTGTGACAAACAAACTTCCCGGCAGACAAAGAACCGACTTAACTAACCCGACAGTAAGATCAACAGTATTAATCATTACTAAGGAATTTAATCCCTTTTACTTTGCCTAGTTAACCCTACTGGTAAAGTCGAACTGCTTTTGTTATATCTTTGGTAAAATATTTCTGCACTCAGGACAGCCTTTGGTGAAATATCGTGCGATGGAAATGTTTTCCACCGAACACAACCAGAAAAATACCGAGAGAATAGAAAAGACAGCACGATTTTTGAGATCCTCTTTGCTCCGATGTCAACAGGATTGTGTTCTCTCCTGGAAGCTGCCTCGATAATGGTGAGGAGTTCTTGATTCAGTGAACTGGAACCGTTCTCGTGATTACCTAATATTTCCCCAGGCGCTGCGTGACCCCTACGGATTTAGCACTTCTCTGTGAGGATAATAGCGTGTGTGTGTGAAAGTTTAAAGAGACACATTTTAGCAGAGGTGAGGCTGAAGGTGCAAGAGGTCGTAGAGAGAGCCAGGCTGTGTGAACAACCCACTAACCGGTGCTACCTGCTCATTTGTGCAGGTAAATATTACATTCTGGATGGTCGAGTGTCATGGTGTGGATGGGAGGAGGAGACGAAAGTGGAGGAGAAGAAGAGGGAAGAGAAAGAGAAAGACGAGGAGTAAAAAAAAATAAACAAAGTATATGAAGAGAAAGAAAGAGGAGGATGAATTTCTGGGAAGCGATAGGGAGGAGTTGCAAGAGATATAAGAAATAAGAATAAAAGGCTCCCTCATGTGTCCCGAAACTAAGCTCAGAATGCTGTCAAGGGCGCCAAAGCCACGTTAATTACCGAGATAATAAGCACTATGTGCTTATATACACAGAGCACTGAAAAATAATCAGGGTTGATCCAAGGAAAGGAAGGGTATATCCAGTTACGTGAGCCCATCCCCAGTGTTAGAGTAGTCTTCTTGATAGGATGTGCGCAGGAGACGATGTTGGGATACGTGGTTAAAAGCTAAATTAAACACACAGGGGAGAAATTTTTTATCTCACTATGAGAGAAAAGTGGGTATCTCGTAATTTCCTAAACATTACAGGTGTATAGTAACACGATGTGTTCAATAAATATTGGAGACATAGCCACACGATATACTTCCTAAACATTACAGGTGATAACGGAGGTATTTGATAAATATTACAGATGTATAACGGAGGTATTTGATAAATATTACAGATGTATAATAGAATTATTTAATAAATATTACAGATGTATAACGGAGGTATTTCTTAAGTATTACAGGTACATAAAGACACGAGGGATATCCTAAACATTAGTGATTTTATAACTATCCCAGGTACTAACATCGCCTGAGTTCGGGGAACACCAGATGCAATCTCTCCCATGAGGGTAAATCACATAATCCCTCCTGCTAATTCTACCATATCTTGTGATTTTCTCCTAATATTAACTACCCACAAGAAGTGGCTTCTTGCTTCTTACTTTCAACGTCGCTGTTTACACCAATACCCACAACGTACGACTACTCTATTCTGTATGTTACATTGTGAGAACATTCAAATTGTGCTATTACCCTATTCTGTACGATAGTTATATTGTGGGAACACCCACAATGTGCCGTTATCCTATTCTGCATGATAGTTACACGGTGGGACCATTATAATTGAGTAAACCCCCTGGGGAATGTGGGACCATTATAATTTAGTAAACCCCCTGGGGAATGTGGGACCATTATAATTAAGTAAACCCCCTGGGGAATGTGGGACCATTATAATTAAGTAAACCGCCTGGGGAATGTGGGACCATTATAATTGAGTAAACCCCCTGGGGAATGTGGGACCATTATAATTAAGTAAACCCCCTGGGGAATGTGGGACCATTATAATTAAGTAAACCCCCTGGGGAATGTGGGACCATTATAATTAAGTAAACCCCCTGGGGAATGTGGGACCATTATAATTGAGTAAACCCCCTGGGGAATCATACAGAGCTTGAGGAATGAGACGCGTTAACATTCCATCAGAGGATGGAGAGAGGCACCTCCAGTTCTCCAGATTAAAAACCTTTGAAGAGTGCCAAGGAAGAAGGCCATGGGAAGTGTCCCCCTGATACATTCCAACACTCGGGATGGGTTGACATGGGGATGGGTGGACTGGGAAGGGCTCTTGATCCAGGGAATTGGAGCTTTCCTTTCTAGAAATAAACGTGGCTTTCCCCCCCCCACACCCCTGGCTCTCCAAGCGCCGTGTGGCTCTTACGGGTTTAGCGCTTCCTTCAGGTTGTGGCTTCAGTGAGTTAGTCGTGTTTCTGGAAACCATCAGCCTGGAAAAAAAATATTTTGTTTTCGTTTGGTTTTACAACAACTATGTATGGAATTTTCATTTCGAAATTTTTATTTTTATTCCTCTCTCCCTCTCTCTCTCTCTCCTCTCTCTCTCTCTCTCTCTCTCTCTCTCTCTCTCTCTCTCTCTCTCTCCTTTGCATGTTTGTCAGTGTCAAGACTAACTGTCTCTACATTTACTTGCCCCTGTTTGTCTCCCTGAGTTATCGGGGGTTGAGCACCAGCTCTTGAGCTCGTCTCGTCTGTGGGGAAAAAAATAAACTCTTAAGACAACGTTTCGCTCAGTGCTGAGTTTTATAAATGGGAAGCAAGCCAACTGGACCCGTCGCATATATTTGACTGGCCTGTCTCAGTTGTCCTCTCCAAACTTTTTCCTAAATATATTTTACATATTTTTTTGGAGGGCCAAAGAAATAAATCAGTCTCATAAATAAATTTAAATGAAGGAATCAGTGACTAAAAAGGAAGATTTATTAGTTTTACTGTTTTAAATATTTGAAGTTGCTGCAGGTCGCAGTTTGGAGACCCCAGGATACACCATGTAATCCAGGAAGGGTTTTTCATCTTAGTTGTGGAATATGTTATGTTGTTTCTCCATAGTCCTGATGCTGAAGACGAAGATATAAGGTGAGTAATGTAGCTTCATGGAGAATGTGACTGTAAAAAGAAGGAGAGGAAGGAAAGGAAGAAGAAGAAGAAGAAGAAGAAGAAGAAGAAAGAAAGAGAAAAGGAAGTAAATGAAAGAAGACGAAGGAGAAGAGAGAGAAAAAGAAGAAAGAAAGAAAGGGAAAAGGAAAGAAAAAGAAGTAAATGAAAGAAGAAGCAAAAGCAGATTTTAGTCAGCTTATGAAACATTCTTACTGCTAGGTGAAGAGGGCAACAGGTGTAAGGAAACGAGACTTGTAACAAATTTGAAGACCATGAACTTAGAGCTCTCCTTTCCCTGATTAATTTCCATTCCTCGGCTGCTTTATAAACCTTACGGATTTAGCGCTGTCAAATGAAAATATAAAAGAAATATACATAACTGGGATAACCCGATATAATTTTCTGCACATGATGTAATGAAACTTGGCAAACTGAGTCAGAATATATTAGGTCGAGGAAGATGTGTCAGGCATTCCGGTAGATTCAGGTACAATGGGGGCATTGAAAGGCTTCGTTTCCCCAGATATTAGGAGAGAAGTGCCATTTCTCTCACAATATATCTCACGTAGGGAAAAGGGAATTTATGAAACTGTCACATAAAAATATTAGTATATAATTTTTTTGCACAAAGAACATGCATATACATTTTCGTTTAATATATATTTTTTTTTTTAAAAATATATATATATATATATATATATATATATATATATATATATATATATATATATATATATATATATATATATATATATATATATATATATGTACTCACCTAGTTGTGGTTGCAGGGGTCGAGACTCAGCTCCTGGCCCTGCCTCTTCACTGGCCACTAATGGGTCCTCTCTCTCCCTGCTCCATGAGCTTTATCATACCTAGTCTTAAAGCTATGTATGGTTCCTGCCTCCACTACATCACTTGCTAGACTATTCCACTTCCTGACAACTCTATGACTGAAGAAATACTTCCTAACATCCCTTTGACTCATCTGAGTCTTCAACTTCCAATTGTGACCATTGTTTCTGTGTCCCCTCTCTGGAACATCCTGCCTCTGTCCACCTTGTCTATTCCACACAGTATTTTGTATGTCGTTATCATGTCTCCCCTAACCCTCCTGTCCTCCAGTGTAGTCAGGCACTGTGTCGTAGGACATTTCCCTTAGCTCTGGAACTAACCTTGTTGCAAACCTTTGCACTTTCTCTAATTTCTTGACGTGTGTGTGTGTGTATGTGTGTGTGTGTACTTACCTATTTGTGGTTGCAGGGGTCGATTCATAGCTCCTGGCCACGCCCCTTCTCTGATTGCTACTAGGTCTTCTCTCTCCCAGCTCCATGAGCTTTATCAAACCTCGTCTTAAAACCATGTATGGTTCCTGCCTCCACTACGTCACTTTCTAGGCTATTCCACTTCCTGACAACTCTATGACTGAAGAAATACTTCCTAACATCCCTTTGACTCATAGGAGTCTTCAACTTTCAATTGTGACCCCTTGTTTCTGTGTCCCCTCTCTGGAACATCTTGTCTCTGTCCACCTTATCTATTTCTCGCAGTATTTTATATGTCGTTATCATGTCTCCCCTAACCCTCCTGTCCTCTAGTGTCGTCAGGCCGATTTCCCTTAACCTTTCTTCGTAGGACAATCCCCTTAGCTCTGGGACTAGTCTTGTTGCACACCTTTGCAGTTTCTCTAATTTCTTGACGTGCTTGACCAGGTGTGGGTTCCAAACTGGTGCTGCATACTCCAGTATGGGCCTGACGTATATGGTGTACAGAGTCTTGAACGATTCCTTAGTGAGGTATTGGAACGCTATTCTTAAGTTTGCCAGACGCCCGTATGCTGCAGCAGTTATCTGATTGATGTGTGCCTCAGGAGATGTACTTGGTATTATACTCACCCCAAGATCTTTTTCCTTGAGTGAGGTTTGCAGTTTTTGGCCACCTAGACTATACTCTGTCTGCGGTCTTCTTTGCCCTTCCCCGATCTTCATGACTTTACATTTGGCAGGGTTAAATTCAAGGAACCAGGCTTGTAGCCTGTCTAGGTCTCTTTGTAGTCCTGCCTGATCCTCGACTGATTTAATTCTTCTCATTAACTTCACATCATCTGCAAACAGGGACACTTCTGAGTCTATCCCTTCCGTTATATCATTCACATATACCAAAAACAGTACAGGTCCTAGGACTGACCCCTGTGGAACCCCACTCGTCACAGGTGCCCACTCTGACACCTCGTCACGTACCATGACTCGCTGCTGCCTCCCTGTCAGATATTCTCTGATCCATTTTTTTTTTTGTGTGTGTGTGTGTGTCGTGCCGAATAGGTAAAATTTATACACATGGAGACAAGAGTTTATTCTCGGCCCTCCAGAAGCAAATCTATATACACAGGCATTTAAATACACATAAACACATACGCATACACAGAGAAGGAAGCGAGGGAAGAGGGAAGGATGAGAGGGGAGAGTGTGAGACGGAGAGTGAGTGTGAGTAAGACAAAAAGGGAAAGTGAGAGAGGGAGAGCAAGTGATAGAGACAAGTCAGGTCAAAAAGATCATGCAAGATCAATGGATCTCCCTCGGGATCTTTCCAATTCCCTCCACCACTTTCCCTCACCCACCCTTCCTCTCTCTCTCTATCTATCTATCTATATATTTTCCTCTATCTATTTATCCTCCTTGTTTTCCATCTTTTGTCTCTTCACACCACACACACGTACTCACGCGCGTGCACACTCACATACACACGCCAGATATTTTTATGGTAATTTATATCTTAAAACCTGAGAAAACACGTAGATATCACAATGAACCTCGGTGAAATAATTAATCAGGACGAGGAAAATTAGGCGTAACTTTGCCGAGAAAATATTGCGGAACGACTTCCTTTCATTTGTATCGTTGATTCTCGATTGAATCTTTCATCTTATGCACTGCTATAGTCATCAATTTGTAGCCGTGTTATACCTTTGAAGAGTTTTGAGAGTATCTACTCTCTGAGCCAGGCCATGGGCCAGGCTCGTCTGGTGCTTGCCTGGTCAACCAGGCTGTTGCTGCTGGAGGCCCGCTGCCCCACATATCCATCACAGCCTGGTTGATCTGGCACCCGATAAAGATACTTGTCCAGTTTCCTCTTGAAGGCTTCTACACTGGTTCCAGCGATGTTTCGGATATCGTCTGGTAAGATGTTGAATAGTCTGGGACCCCGGATGTTAATACAGTGCTCCCGTATTGTCCCCACCGCACCCCTGCTCCTCACTGGGTTTATTTTACACTTTCTCCCATATCTCTCACTCCAGTATGTTGTTATGGCAGTGTGCAGATTTGGGACCAGGCCCTCAAGTACTTTCCAAGTATATATTATCATGTATCTCTCTCTCCTCCGCTCCAATGAGTACATGTTCAAGACTTGAAGGCGTTCCCAATAATTTAGATGTTTCAATGGCTCAATGTGAGCCGTAAACGATCTCTGAATTTGTTCCAGCTCTGATATTTCTCCTGCCCTGAACGGGGCCGTCAGCACAGAGCAGTATTCTAAGTGAGGGAGCACTAGCGATTTGAAGAGTGTCACCATCGGCATTATTTCCCTTGTTTTGAAAGTTCTCAATACCCACCCCGTCATCTTCCTGGCTGTTGTGATCTTTGTCTTGTTATGGTCTTTAAAAGACAGATCAGCAGACATAATTATTCCCAAGTCCTTAACGTGTTCCTTTCGTTCTATGTGGTGACCCTCTTGCGTTTTGTATATAGTGTTCCTTTTGAGTTCTTCATTTTTTCCATACCTAAGCACCTGAAACTTATCACCATTGAACGTCATGTTGTTCTCCACTGCCCACTGGAAAACCTTGCTTATGTCCTCCTGTAATTTTTCAGTGTCTTCTACCGTAGTGACTTTCATGCTTATTTTAGTGGCATCTGCAAATGATGATACAAAAGTGTGCTGGGTGTTTTTATCTATGTCTGCTATGAGGATGAGAAACAGCAGAGGTGCCAGGACAGTGCCTTGGGGCACTGAGCTTTTGACCTCGCTGATGCTGGATCTTGCCCTGTTCACTACTACTTTTTGTGTTCTGTGTGTTAGGAACTCAAATATCCATCTGCCTACCTTCCCAGTAATGCCTATGGCCCTCATTTTGTGCGCTATCACTCCATGATCGCATTTGTCAAACGCGAGAAAATGGAGTCATGTGTAATATTGAATAGCATGCTTAATTAAACCACTATCCTGGTTTAATTAAGCATGCTTACGTATGGCAAGTGATTTGTAAAACTCGAGGCCAGTGCGCAAGCCACTTGGCCAGGGTAGCAGTATAATGTTACCCTTTATTGGCAACGTTTCTCCCACACAGTGGGCTTTATCAAGTCACAGAGTCAGATGGTGAATGCTGGGTAGGTTGGATTTGAGACGGACCTGTAATGTACCGGAGGTCCCTTACAGGTCCTACCCAGCATTTTCCACCTGACTCTCCCTAGGTAGATCTGTTTGTGACTTGATAAAATCCACCATGTGAGCGAAACGCTGTCAATAAAGAATAGCATTACATTGCATTTGTGTTTATTTTTCCATCGTGTCGGTATTTGATACCATTTCTCTCCACAATTATATTTATACTGAATTTGAAATTAAGACACATGTGCAACATCTGGGTATCTTTATAGTAGACGTTTCGCCCTCCAGTGGCTTTATCAATACAAAATCCTAGGACATAATATGAAGAGAGTAGAACTATATACAAAAGATGAGGTAATCAATGGAAATAAATGGTATAAAATACCGACACAATGGAAAAATAAACACATAAGCAGTATAATGTGATCCTTTATTGACAACGTTTCGCCCACGCAGTGGGCTTTATCGAGTCACAGACAGATCTACCTGGAAAATGAGCAACATGGAGATATATATAGGGTACAGTCAGGTGGAGAATGCTGGGTCAGGTGGAGAAAGCTGCATGTGAGTCTTAAAAGTAGTGTGATAGTTAAAAACATTGTGTGACTTAAAGGACCTGCAGTGTACCATTCTTGAGTTCTAGGTGGAATAGCGTTGAAGAAGTTTCTTGGCAATAGGTTCAGCTATGTTGTAGAAGCCGTTGTTCTGGTTGAAGTTGTTGGATATACAGATGAGTGATGATTCTAGGATTCTTCGGTATTGCGTGTTGTCTTCTCTGGCGATGAGTCTTGCGTTTCTGTAGTTGATTAAATGGTTGTGTAAATTTCGGTGTTGAACACAGGCATTTCTTGAGTCGTCAGATCTGCCTGCGTACTGGTGTTCTGAAATGCGTGTTTGTAGGTCTCTGGATGTTTCGCCAACGTATAATTTGCTGCAGCCATTACAAGGGATTGTGTATACCCCTGCCGTGGATTGAAGCTTTTCTTGTCTGTTACTGGTAATGTCCTTAATGGTGGTGGATGTGGAGGTGGATACTCGGAATGAGGTCTATCCCACCTAGAACTCAAGAATGGTACACTGCAGGTCCTTTAAGTCACACTATGTTTTTAACTATCTCACTACTTTTAAGACTCACATGCATCTTTCTCCACCTGACCCAGCATTCTCCACCTGACTGTACCCTATATATATCTCCATGTTGCTCATTTTCCAGGTAGATCTGTCTGTGACTCGATAAAGCCCACTGCGTGGGCGAAACGTTGTCAATAAAGGATCACATTATACTGCTTATGTGTTTATTTTTCCATGAGGTAATCAATCCCTCGGCCTTGGAGTTGGTGTGTTCAGCACCGTAGGTCAGGAGATTATGAAGATCAAGTTAGGAGGCTTGACCTTAAATAGGCAACAGCTGAATATATTTATACTCCAAAGGGAGGTTAGGTGTGGGTCCCCCCACGGAACGGGTGGGGTTTGATCCCATATCCTGGAATTTTACGTCTCACTTGCCATGAGTTCTAACCCCCACCCGTACCGGGGTTCTTTTGCATTCGTGTTATAACTGTTGTTGAGTCAATATGCTTAATCGTTCCCAAACAAACACGTTAATAATGACTATTTCTTCTTACCGTGTTAATATTCGTCATAGTAAATTTATAATAAACTATCTTGCTTAATTTTTCTTTAAGATAAAATGAAATTAAAATATATACATAAATGTATCCACTAACACAATAATATCATTGAAATATTAACTGGTGTAAAACTTTATAACTTTATTTGTTATGCGTAAATGTCAGCATTATATTGTTGAAAAAGACATTTTTGTACAGTTCAGGACATTTATTAAGGGAAACGTTTCGCCGTGGCGAAACGTTTCCCTTAATAAATGTCCTGAACTGTACATAAGTGTCCATATTCCACTTCTTGTCGGTGTCATCGTATCATTTCTCAGCATTATTGTGTCCTCTAGCTTATAGTTGGAGTCTGGCTAGTCTGGCAAATCTAAGAGTAACTTACAGGAGTGTCGACAGTCACTCCAGGCCTGTTATGCCATGTGTAGTGTCATAAGTAACTTACAGGAGTGTCAACAGTCACTCCAGGCCTGTTATGCCATGTGTAGTGTCATAAGTAACTTACAGGAGTGTCAACAGTCACTCCAGGCCTGTTATGCCATGTGTAGTGTCATAAGTAACTTACAGGAGTGTCAACAGTCACTCCAGGCCTGTTATGCCATGTGTAGTGTCATAAGTAACTTACAGGAGTGTCAACAGTCACTCCAGGCCTGTTATGCCATGTGTAGTGTCATAAGTAACTTACAGGAGTGTCAACAGTCACTCCAGGCCTGTTATGCCATGTGTAGTGTCATAAGTAACTTACAGGAGTGTCAACAGTCACTCCAGGCCTGTTATGCCATGTGTAGTGTCATAAGTAACTTACAGGAGTGTCAACAGTCACTCCAGGCCTGTTATGCCATGTGTAGTGTCATAAGTAACTTACAGGAGTGTCAACAGTCACTCCAGGCCTGTTATGCCATGTGTAGTGTCATAAGTAACTTACAGGAGTGTCAACAGTCACTCCAGGCCTGTTATGCCATGTGTAGGGTCATAAGTAACTTACAGGAGTGTCAACAGTCACTCCAGGCCTGTTATGCCATGTGTAGGGTCATAAGTAACTTACAGGAGTGTCAACAGTCACTCCAGGCCTGTTATGCCATGTGTAGGGTCATAAGTAACTTACAGGAGTGTCAACAGTCACTCCAGGCCTGTTATGCCATGTGTAGGGTCATAAGTAACTTACAGGAGTGTCAACAGTCACTCCAGGCCTGTTTTGCCATGTGTAGGGTCATAAGTCTTGTCTAGAAATATTCTTAAGAAAGTGAGTGTGACCTCGCTCTTCAGATACATGTAACTGTGTATGAAAATTATCTTTCCTTCTTTGTTTAAGTAGAAATATTTCAAGATGTTCTTTTAACATTCATTGTTTTCTTTTCTTTTTCATTGCGTCTTCCGTATAAAAGAAAAAACTCACATTAAAAGTGTATTGAAAATCGTCTGTTATTTTAATTTTATTCTAGCAGGTTGAGAATGACCTAATATGAAATCTTTTCGAGGCTTACGATAAGTATATGGCTGGGACTTCCCTCGGAATCAGTACACAGATTACTGGCACTCAGGAGGAGAGAGTTGATGACGACGTTTTGGCCCGATTTGGACCATTTACATAAGAACATAATAATAATAATAATAATAATAATAATAATAATTAATAATAATAATCTTTATTTCTGCTACTACAAGGTATATATAGCCTTAGCTGACATCAGTAACTACACATTTTAACTTCAATGACGGTACTCGGGAGTTTGTTCCACTCATCCACAACTCTATTACCAAGCCAATACTTTCATATATCCTTTCTATATCTATTTTTTCCCATCTTGCTGCTAGTCCTGTCTTGGTCATCAGCCTCTCTCTCCTATGTTTGGCTTATTTGTATATTGTTCCAGCCACGTTACTGTGCCATTTTATTCTTCTTTTCGTAATCAGTAGTAGAGTACACATTTATTTTTTAACACACCGAGGTAGGATGACCCAAAAAAAAAAGAAGTAAACGCATTCACCATCATTCATTCAATCGCTGTCTTGCCAAGAGTGTGATGAAATCACGATTCCAATGACCCAACACACAGACTCACCCTCCCTGTTTTAATACCATCTAAGTATTTTACCCAATTGATTTGTCCTTTATTCCTTTTTTCCCCCTATTTCTTCGCGAACTCCTTCACCCTTTGGCAGCAATATCGATTACTTTTCTCACTTTTCCCTGTGTTCACTTTATTGGCGTTCTCTGGAGAGTTATTTTTCTTCATCATTCTACCTATAATTACTCACCTTGACTATCGCTCGTTGGAGCGAGTTCACTGGGGGTTTTACTGACTTTTGTTGCTGTGGGATAACTTGCTTTCCCATTGCAGCAATTTCTGCGTTATTTTCTTGTCTCTCATCGTTCAGTTATGTTAGGGGAGCGGCCCATACGATCACTCTTATTTGATAGTTGACGAGGAGGGAGGTAATTGTAACCCAGCAGTCGTGGTCAGACTCACTGGTATTTGATCTTTACTTTAATTGTCCGACTTGTGGAATAATAGCTGTCTTCTCGCTGTCCTCCAAGTGGAGTCAAGTGTGGGACCTTGGCAAGATTTATTCTTTCTCTTTTTTTTTTTTTTTACCCAGGGTTTGACAAGGTTAGGTTAAGGATCCCTAGCTTTATTGACAAGTTAAGGATTCCTAACTTTATTGACAAGCTATGAGCTTTTACCTATATCAGCTCATTTGAAAGGATTTTTATTGTTATGAAACATACAAGTAAGAGACAGAATGAAGTTGGAGCCATCTGTGGGCCAGCATTTTTATTTGTTCAACTGACTTTATCTCGTTGATATCATTATGCTGTACAAATGTGTTCCAGACTCGAGTCATCCTGGGGATAAATGATCTCAGATGAAGTGATGTTCTGGAGACTGGTACAGCCAGAGTGAAGTTGCTGCTTTCTACCAGTCACGTTGTATAGAAGCTTGCTTCTCGCTGTCCTCGAAGTGAAGCCAAATGTGGTACTTTGACAATGTTGGCCTTGTACATAACAGTAAGGCCGCCCACGTCCCTCCTGTGTTGAAGGCTCTGCTAAAACGTCAGATCTATTCAGGATGGGTCTAGGCTAGAGATGAGGCGTGTTGCTCTGTTCTCTACTCTGTCAAGCAGTCGCAGATAAGAGGGGAGGAACAGGTAAACCAAGAAAGTGGAGCATACTCAAGACGTGAGCGTACTAGTGTCTCATTTAGAATCTTGCAACCCGTCACATACTGCCGGTGAGGGATGTGTTCTTGTTGTAGATTAAGGATGTGTCCAGTGAAGGCATTCCCTTAGTTGTCTTGGCATTGTCTTGGCATTGTCTTGGTTGTCTTCCCCTTGGAGAAGAGCATTCTAATCGGTGGTGGCGAGCTCAGAGCAAAGGGCTGGCCAATTACGTCTTTCCCATAGCCAGGTTGTGCGTGTGGACTCCACGTCGTTCTGTTGGAATCTTCAATATCGTAAAAACATCCTTGTGGTCAGACTATCCAACATAGCCGAGGGGTTGACAAGTGACTATACCTTCTGCCAGATCACTCACTACTGGGTCAAGGGAGGAGCCAGAGATGTGAGTAGGGAAATCAACAAAGTTTCTCATGTCAAACACCTCAAGGTCATCAAAGTCCCTCTGTATAAGATGTTGGTTGAGGTCACCAACAATTGTATGTTGACAGTTGTGTTGGAGCAGAAGGGAGTCCACATTTTCCATCAGGAAGTTGATGGGGTCTGCATGTTGCCACTGAGGTCTGTACATTGTACATACTAGTACAAAGGTACTAGTGTTTATGCATAGCTTGAAGAACATCATTTCAAGATGAATATTGATGGCAACATCAATGTGCTGGGCATGTACACTCTCTACCCCTCTCCGTCTCTCCCACTACCCCATCCCCTCTCTCCTACCTCAGTCCCTTCTCCCTCCATCCCCTCTCCCTCATTCCTTCCTCTCTCACCTCCTCCCAAGCCTCTTTCTTCCCTTTCCTCCCCCCTCCCCCTCCCCACCCCCCCTCCCTAGTCCTCACCCACTACCTGTCAGGAACTAATGACGTCATAAAGCACGTTAAATGCAACAGCTTAAAGGCTCCATCAGAGCCATTATCAGGGAGCCATAAGATAACCACGACGTAACGCTATGAGTCGCCATAACCGGCCAGCGGGTAATGCCCAACACCGGCCTAAAATATCACCAAGAACCTCCATAACCATATTACCAACAGCGCTGGTGTTACAAGGTGCTTTGGCGGCCCTCTCAACCGTGTTCTTCATTCTTGCTTCTTCCTCAGCGCGATGCCACCTGCTCTGCCGGTACTGGGGGTTTTTCTTTTCTTTTCTTCGGAGTTTCTGACTCAGCTGGCGAGCCAGGTTGAATCTCCACAAGTGAGGTCTGGATATGAACGTAGAAGGCTCTCTCTCTCTCTCTCTCTCTCTCTCTCTCTCTCTCTCTCTCTCTCTCTCTCTCTCCCTCCCTGCCCACCTTCCGGCTCCAGCAGCCGTAAGACAGATGTGATGTGGTTTATGAAGTATTCACTAACATACAGGGAAAGTTCAATGGGAAAAAAGATGTATTGAGCCTACATTTTCTAGTGCAACAATAACAACAGCAATTACTTCTACTGCTACTACGACTACAGTTACTACTGTTACAGTTACTACTACTGCCGCTACTACTACTACTTCTACTACTATTAATACTACTACTACTATAATAATAATTATGTAACTACTACTACTACTACTACTACTACTACTACTAATAATAATAATAATAATAATACAAATACTACTAGTACTTCTACTACTGCTACTACTACTACTACTATAATTAATAATAATTATATAACCACTACTACTACTACTACTACTACTACTATAATTAATAATAATTATATAACCACTACTACTACTACTACTACTACTACTACTACTAATAATAATAATAATAATAATAATAATAATAGTACTTCTACTACCACCACTACTACTACTAATGCTACTAATACTACTACTATAAATTATTATAATTATAAAACCACTAATACTACTATTACTATTGCTATGTCTACTTTTACTCCTGTTATTTTTATTTTTTACTAGATATTTCAATTCAGTTAAACGTTTATCTTGGTACTGTTTATTCAAGTAACGCAATGACGATCAGAATTATCATACAAGGAGCTACTTAATCCTTACAACGCTCTACGTTTATCTTTCATTCACCTGCTACGCCCGACTCTCCATGTGAATCCGTTCTAATATTATGGTGGATTTCAACATCTGTGCTCGTTGAATGTTGAATTGTCAAGGCCTCTTACCTGGAGTTTACCTGGAGAGAGTTCCAGGGGTCAACGCCCCTGCGGCCCGGTCTGTGGCCAGGCCAAATTTTGCGCTAATGTTACGTTAACGAATTAGGTCCTTGTCTGCTGTAAAAAGTAAGTCCCAATACATTTTCGTATCCTGTTGGGGCAATTAATATCTCGGATTAGGGGTTCCTCTCGATCCTCCAAATTAATTTAATTGCTTTTTGATCTGATAGAACATTTCAATTAACGTTTGGGACCATTAAAATCGTCCGTGAGAATAGTATTGATGTTATTTCTTATAGATCTCATTTTTTATATATTGAAAATAGCACATTTTCTTTAATTTATATGCAGTGTAAACACTCTAAGATGCACAGAGCTGCAACACCCCCTTCACCATCACCACCATCATTATGACCTACATCACCAGCATCAACAAAGCCAACATCACCATCACCACCAAAAATAACTTCACCATCACCACCTTAACCAACACCACCATCAAGAAAAACCGGTTTCATCATCACCATCACCACCAACATTACCATCTCCGCCAACATCACCATCGCCGCCAACATCACCAGTATCACCAACATCAACACCATCACCAGTATTACCAACATCAACATCATCACCAATATCACCAACACCATCACCAGTATCACCAACAGCAACACCATCACCAGTATCACCAACATCAACACCATCACCAGTATCACCAACAGCAACACCATCACCAGTATCACCAACATCAACAACATCACCAGTATCACCAACATCAACACCATCACCAGTATCACCAACATCAACACCATCACCAGTATCAACAACATCAACACCATCACCAGTATCACCAACATCAACACCAACAACCCCATCTCTTCTGCTGCTCCTCTGACAGCAATTTGCTCATCGTTAACGCCATTAAAAGTCCTTAACTTGAGGTTTGTGGCCGGGTATAATCCCACACTAGTTTGTTAATGACCAAGAATTAAAAGTTAATGATAGTTTAGCGTGGAGGGGACTCCCCCACTACGATAGGTGGTAGAGGAAAGTCTACTCACGTCAGGTCCATGTGCAGGTCAGTTCGGTGGTCCCTGAAGAGGACTGCTCAGCAGTCTTCCGTGATGAGGCTCAGCAGTCTTATTCATCAACTTGGAAAAATTAAACATAAATGCAGTATAATGCGATCCTGTATTGACTACGTTTCGCCCACAATACGTTTTATCAAATCACAAAAAGATCTACCTGGGTGAAGAATACATAAGTATGTATAGGGTAGTAAGGGGTTCATAGCTGAACCCCTTTGCCAGGAAATTTCTTCATCAGTATCCTACATAACAACATATACACTCGCCCGTCCTGTGCAGGTCCGTCTCAGATCCAGCATACCCAGTATACCTCGCCTAACTCTCCACCTTACATATACTCACGTACTCTTTACCCGGGCAAGAACCCTTCCTGGCGGACCTACCTGCACCTGTTTACCCAGACAGATCTGTTTGACTTATAAAGCTCAGTGTGGGAGAAACGTTGTCAATAAGGGATCGCATTATATTGCATTTATGTTAGATTTTTCGTCGTTTCGGTATTTTATACCATACGTACATCTGTCATTTAGGTTCAAAGTTGATCGGGGGAAAGCATTCGCAAATTACTGAAAGAAAATCTATATATGAATTATCAGTTTCTTCAATAAAACTGGCAAATTGTCATTTACACATCCCAACTTCATTTCAGAAGTTTAGAGTTTGAAGCCGATCACAAGAGTTATTAGCTAGTTATTGGATACATTTTTGTACAAGAAAATACTACCACTCTGTTAGAGGTCCCATAGAGCCAGAAGAGTCAAGTCACAGCTTAACAAGTCGCTTCCCTTCTTCATGACCCTGATTATCATTGGTGATGGATCATATCATGGCCCTAACTATCATTCTTGAGAGATTATATCATGGCCCTAACTATCATTCTTGAGAGATCATATCATGGAACTAACTATCATTCTTGAGGGATCATATCATGGAACTATCATTCTTGAGGGATAATATCATGGAACTATCATTCTTGATAGATCATATCATGGAACTATCATTCTTGAGGGATAATATGATGGAACTATCATTCTTGATAGATCATATCATGGAACTATCATTCTTGATAGATCATATCATGGCCATAACCATCATCCTGATAAATGAGATCATGGCCCAACCATCGTTCCTGATAGATCAAAACATGGCCACGATCATCGGTCTTGAAAGACCAGCTTAACCTGAAACAGCTCAACCTCTAATATACATCGGCATACACTAAGCAGAAGAATACACGACTGGTTTAGTTATACACGCAGAGAAGCCACGAGGGATCTGGCCAACAACAAACTTTATTACCCAATATTTCTCATCTCTTCCTCTCGCTACTATTACTTCTACTACACCTCTTCCTTCTACTCCCTATGCTGCTGCTGCTCCTCCTCCTCCTCCTATTTCAAGATATATCTTCAGTCTAATTGATGATGTCTTCCCTCTTCCTCTGTTAAGGTATCTGCCTCCAGGGATCTGCTGGGCTGAGATGTGCTCTCTGTCGAGAATTTTTCTCAGTTTGTCTTTCTTGTTTCGCCTCTTTCATATATTGTTTTTTATTTCTAATTTTTATTATCGTTTTCTCTAAATTTCTTTTATCAATTTGTTTGTTTTTATCTCCAGACAAGAATATGCCTGAACTTGTGCGCATTTGAGCATAAGAACCTAGTTTGGTTTGCAAGGTGAACTCTAGCTCTTGGTCTAGCGTAAGTGAGAATTAAAGTGCAAAAGAATGTATGGATTTAACATGCTAGGGCATGTCGTACATTTTCAGACTTAGTACGCTTATTTATTTATTATTATTATTATTATTATTATTATTATTATTATTATTATTATTATTATTACAATTATTATTTTTATACTACTTCTACTACTATTATTACCATTGCTACAACTACTAATACTGCTGCTACTACTACTATTATTGCTGCTGCTACTACTACTGCTCCTAGTACTACTGATCCTACTACTGCTACTACTACTAGTACTACTACTACTACTACTACTACTACTACTACTACTACTAATAATAATAATAATAATAATAATAATAATAATAATAATAATAATAATAATAATGTAACTCGAGAAAGGAAATCTCAGAGCAGTCTTTTGGCAGGATCCCCTTCAGTCCATTCGCTCGTTAATCGTCTGAACATTTAAGACAAAAGAAAAACAGCTATCGACTTCAAGACCCAATTTTTCCCCCCGAGGTCTTCCCTCGGAGGTCCAGAAATTCCTCGTTAAATATTTCAGAAAAATTAAATAAATAATTCATGTTAAGCACTAAACCCATGTTGATCATTCAGCGCAAGACGTGGTGGAGGTTTGCGTCTTTATATATATATATATATATATATATATATATATATATATATATATATATATATATATATATATATATATATATAATCTCAAACTCGACATAATTTTAAAATGGGAAAAATCATATACTTTATTGTGAGGAATAGAGCAAATAATCCTCTCTGGTATAAACAAGTCATATCTTTACCCCTCCCGCTGGTTCTTACTAGTAAGTCAGTAAACACTCGGCTTCGTATAATGAATTAAAGATTTTTAGGTAAGAACGAGTGTAAAGAAGGTATCAAGATTTACCTTACGTTGCTCAACGTTGTTGGTAAATTATCAACACTGAAATGGAAAGTTAGAGTAGTATGTAAACTCGTGTTGTTTTGCACGTATGTGTGATTGGTATTATGTTGGTGAGTAGAGAACGTAGTAGTGTGTTACTGCAGGTTTTTTTTAGGGCTCGTGACGTCAGAGGGTCCAAGTCGGACCGAAACGTCGTAGTGGTAAGTTTCTTTCTTTTATGTTCGGGTTATTTGTTTATTGTTCCAGTCACATTATTGTGGCTTTCTGTTCTTAGATGGATTTTACGTTAGTGAATAAGTTACATGTGCAACTCTAGGATGCCTTTATTGATGAAACTTTTCGCCTACGTTGCAGGCTTCTTCTGTCGAATACAAAGATGATATTGGAGATAGTGGAAGAAGTGGATAGGTAATTTTCAGGTATTTAGTTCCTCAGCCTTGATGGAAGGTGTTCCGTTCCTTAGTCTTGATAAACTGTGTTCCGTTCCTTAGTCTTGATAAACGGTGTTCCGTACTGTTCCTCAACCTCTGAGAGCTTTCACGTCATGAAAGTGACATGACGTGATAATTACGTAAGCCTCTGCCTTACACTGCGTTGGTTAATGAATATTTTCGAAGATTTGTTGCATCTCACAGAAATGACTTCAGCTGAAGATCAATATTGTGCTCTGCGCCTTGTCTTGCATGGGCAGGTGGTGCGTCTGACGAACACAGGTGGCATTCTAATGGCCTGTAGCACCTGGCCGTAACTAAGTCACCAAACAAAGCCTCACCATGACAGAGCAAGTGCAAGGCAACCAAGCAGGGGTAGATTTCTTTACCCATGCATTCCTTCATCAATATATACACTATGTGCAGTATTAATGATGAGAGAAGTCAGATTAAAGTGGTACAAATCAGAGCCACTCAGAGCAGAAGTGGTCACGACAAGTGTCTGTGGAAGTCTGCTACTCGGTCAGGAAAGGTGAAGTGACCTTGACTGAAGTGGCTGGCTTCCAGGTGATTGGTGGGTTGCACTGGCAATAAGCGCAACAGTGGGGCCCCAGAACTGCAACACTTCGAATTACTAGTTCACTGGTAAAGAGAACATACTAAATGTTTGTGTGACGAACGTCGAATAAAATGTAACATACACAGTAACAACGTCACAGTGTGCAGTGCTCCGTGTCCTGTGTTGGAAGGTGGGTCTGCAGTGCTCCGTGTCCTGTGTTGGAAAGTGGGTCTGCAGTGCTCCGTGTCCTGTGTTGGAAGGTGGGTCTGCAGTGCTCCTTGTCCTGTGTTGGAAGGTGGGTCTGCAGTGCTCCTTGTCCTGTGTTGGAAGGTGGGTCTGCAGTGCTCCGTGTCCTGTGTTGGAAGGTGGGTCTGCAGTGCTCCTTGTCCTGTGTTGGAAGGTGGGTCTGCAGTACTCCGTGTCCTGTGTTGGAAGGTGGGTCTGCAGTGCTCCTTGTCCTGTGTTGGAAGGTGGGTCTGCAGTGCTCCGTGTCCTGTGTTGGAAAGTGGGTCTGCAGGGCTCCTTGTCCTGTGTTGGAAGGTGGGTCTGCAGTGCTCCTTGTCCTGTGTTGGAAGGTGGGTCTGCAGGCTCCTGTCCTGTGTTGGAAGGTGGGTCTGCAGTGCTCCGTGTCCTGTGTTGGAAGGTGGGTCTGCAGTGCTCCTTGTCCTGTGTTGGAAGGTGGGTCTGCAGGGCTCCTTGTCCTGTGTTGGAAGGTGGGTCTGCAGTGCTCCTTGTCCTGTGTTGGAAGGTGGGTCTGCAGTGCTCCTTGTCCTGTGTTGGAAGGTGGGTCTGCAGGGCTCCTTGTCCTGTGTTGGAAGGTGGGTCTGCAGTGTTTCTTGCATCCTGAATGTAGGAAGTGGCTTCTGCAGTGTCACTTTCACTGTGTTGGAAGTAGGTCTCAGGCTCTTGTCCTGTGTTATGAAGGTGGGTCTGCAGACTCGTGTCCTGAATGTTGGAAGGTGATCATGCAGGGCTTCATTGTCATCTGTAGTTGTAGTGCTGGTCTGCAGCCAATACTCCTGTCCTGTTGTTGGAAGGTGGGTCTGCAGGGCTCCTTGTCCTGTGTTGGAAGGTGGGTCTGCAGTGTTTCTTGCATTCTAAACACCTGTAAGCAAATGCTCCCTTTTCTTTTGCTCTATGTACTTTCAAACTTGAATTGTTTCCATATACGTATAAGGTTTCTCTTCCTAGTGTTATAGAACTTTCTTGCGAAACTCGTAAGTATCCATGGAACAATGTTTATATAACGATGATCCATGTCAGGTGATTGACAAATGAACTAACATCACTGATAAAGTTCTTAGATGACTGAGTCCGCAGCCAATAACCCGGGGGATTCCCTGTTGCTTTGATTCACCATGGGACCAATAAACCAGTGTTCACTGCTGTCACAGTCCACCATAGGATAATAAACCACTGGTTACGGCTGCCGTGGTCCACCATGAGACCAATAAACAAGTGGTCACTGCCGTGGTCCTTCATGGGACA
Organism: Cherax destructor; assembly: GCA_009830355.1. Lineage (NCBI taxonomy): Eukaryota > Metazoa > Arthropoda > Malacostraca > Decapoda > Parastacidae > Cherax > Cherax destructor. The sequence continues at coordinate 868,509 of WNWK01000070.1, read as the reverse complement.
ATTGGCAGCCTCCCTTTCCCATAAATCACAAATAGTGTTTTCCAGCTCCCTGTCGTAATGTCAGCTCCATTAAACGAGGTCGTCTTAGTATAACGATCTGCGTCTGATAATTTTCTGAGGCGAATAAACCAACAAAATCTGTTAAATTAATCCCCTGAAGACGGTCTCTACAAAGAACGAAAAATATTTACAGAATTTCTGTTTTTAATGTCTGTTCTTCTTTTCAATTATTACCCCCCACCCCCCGTTATAAATAAATAAATATTAATCCCCTGGTTATAAATAAATAAATACTAAACACACCCACCCGAGGTGTACTCACCTAATTGTGGTTGCAGGGGTCGATTCACAGCTCCTGGACCCGCCTCTTCACTGGTCGCTACTAGGTCCATTCTTTCCCTGCTCCATAAGTTTTCTCATACCTCCTCTTGAAGCTATGTATGGATCCTGCCTCCACTACATCACTGTCCTGACCATTTAACTTACTGACAATTCTATGAGTAAAGAAATACTTCCGTCATACAGTTGTCAGGAAGAGGAATAGTCTGAAAGGGATGTAGCGGAGGCAGGATCCATACATAGCTTAAAGAAGAGGTATGATAAAGTTCATGGAGCAAGGAGAGAGTGGACCTAGTAGCGAACAGTGAAGAGGCAGGGCCAGGAGCTATGAATCGACCCCTGCAACCACAACTAGGTGAGTACACACACACACTCAGGTATGATAAAGCTCATGTCGCAGGGAGAGTGACCCAGTAGCGGCCAGTGAAGAGGCGGGGCCAGGAGCTATGACTCGACCCCTGCAACCACAACTAGGTGAGTACACTCTCTCACACACACACACACACATACACTCATACACTCATACACACACATACACTCATACACACACACACACACACACACACACACACACACACACACACACACTCACACTCTCACACATACACACACACGCCCCGATGGCATGGTGGCTAGCGCTCTTGCTTCACGCACGGAGGGCCCGGGTTCAATTCCCGGCGGGGCCGAAACATTTCGAAGTGTTTCGTTAAAACACACACACACACACACACACACACATACATACAACAGGCCTAGTGTCTAATCGACATGTGCCTAGGACAAAATGGTAACACACACACACACACACACATACACACATACACTCACACACACACACACACACGTGATGTAGTGGAGGCAGGAACCATACATAGCTTTAAGACGAGGTATGATAAAGCTCATGGAGCAGGGAGAGAGGGGACCCAGTAGCATTCAGTGAAGAGGCGAGGCCAGGAGCTGAGTCTCGACCCCTGCAACAACAATTAGGTGAGTACACACACACATTATATATATATATATATATATATATATATATATATATATATATATATATATATATATATATGAAGTTACATCCTGTTTTGATAACTACTGTGCCATTGTTCCCAGCAATATTTTAAAAGAATTTACATAATATATGCCATTAGTTATAATATTATTTATATATAAAAATATTCAACACATTCATTAATCACCACATTTATTATAAATCGCAAAACCCTAAATTTCAAATAATTTGTATTCACTCATATAAATGCGCAATTAATGCCGCGTTAAATTCGATAAAGTTTGAATTGAGAGGAAAATTTCAGCTAAAAAGCAGAGGAAATGTGTTGATTTTTGAACGTTCTTGATGCTATTACAGTTCAGAGCAATAATTATGTCGTTTCCTGCGTACCTACTTCCATGAACCTGTTTTCTGCGTACGTACTTCCACGAACCTATTTCTTGCGTACCTCTATCCACGAACCTATTTCCTACGTATCTACTTCCACAAACCTGTTTCCCGGGTACCTGTATCCACGAACTTGTTTCCTGCGGACCTACTTCCGCAAACCTGTTTCCTGCGTACCTACATCCACGGCCATGTTTTCCGTGTACCAACGCCCAGGGCTGTATTTTTTCTGCATCACTACAACCAAGAACATGTTACCTCGGTCATCTGTGTGCGCGTACGTGCTTGTGTATGTATATATATATATATATATATATATATATATATATATATATATATATATATATATATATATATATATATATATATATAATATATACTCTCTGTTTTACAGTTCAATAGAGCGGAGACAGTACCCAGAGAAAGTAATAATTCCTTATAAAGTGAGAAGGAGAATCCTTTGTGCTTAGCATCCAACCTCCTCACGAACGCAAATGAACAAGATTCAAGAGGCTTTGTCCTCTCTACGAGTAAGCTTAACATCGGGGAGCCAGATAATGTTTTTTTTACAGGACTTGGAGGCAAAAAAGAATTCATTGTTATTCACTCCTGCTAAGAAATTCAGTTAAAAATGTTTTTAAAGGAACGGTGGGCGATGTTGATCAAAGGCTGCCTCTCGCATTTTCATCTCACTCTTCGTGAATTATGTTTATAATTCTCTTTGTCGCCTCCCGGACAAAGGCACCGCAGCGCGTCTTGGCTGAACAATGGTAATGAGGAGAGCATTCTCCCGTCCTGCGGGTGTTGGCCAGCACTTGCTCTTGTCTTTCTCTCAAATTGTCGCCCTCCTCATTACAATCGTCGACTCCGGTGTTTGACGTGGCTTTACTAAAAGTTTTTTGGCTCACAACTGACTTTAGAGTGAGGTCCGCCCTGATGCGTTATTATTATTATTATTATTATTATTATTATTATTATTATTATTATTATTATTATTATTATTATCATTATTGTTATTATTATCATCATTATTATTGTATTATTATTATTATTATTATTATTATTATTAGTTATATATTATTATTATTATTATTATTATTATTATTATTATTATAACATACTATTACTACTAATACTTCTACCACCATTTCTACTACTACTACTACTACCATTAATAATAAAAATAATAATAATAATAATAATAATAATAATAATAATAATAATAATAATAATAATAATAATAAGGCATATTTCTTTTTAACAATACTAAATCTGATTGGGGCACACACAACTCCTCACAGCACAACTTATATCTACGCACAACTACTCACAACTACACGCCCAACCCCACATAAATACTCACCGCTACTCACAAATTCTCACACCAACTCACGTCCTCTCGCTACTCACAACACAGGTCGGGTGAGGGAAGAGGCTTCATCACTGTATACAGCTCATAGAAGCCTGCCTCTATGTTATTGAGATTTAGTGTTGCAATAAACTAGGAAACACTCTCGCCTGTCTTTGTCCCCTGGCATGTTCCACGATTTCACTGAGTTTATTGTTTGGCCCGACTTGTCTGCGTGCATCTGTGTACACCTTTCGAGAACATGTGAACACATGTGTGTATCTGTTTCCATTTGTGTGCACACGTGTGGGCTTATGTGCTCAAGCGTGTCCCTGACAACTTCTAATTCTTCTGTTTTTCTTGCTGTTATGAAGTGACCTGTGTTCCACACCATCCCAGGTGACTTCTCTTCTATACTATCCCAGGTGACCTCTGTTCCACACCATTCCAGGTGACCTCTTTTCCATACCATCCCAGGTGACCTCTCTTCTTTACTATTCCAGGTGACCTCTGTTCCATACCATCCCAGGTGACCTCTCTTCTATACTATCCCAGGTGACCTCTGTTCCACACCATCCCAGGTGACCTCTGTTCTATACTATCCCAGGTGACCTCTGTTCTATACAATCCCAGGTGACCTCTCTTCTATACTATCCCAGGTGACCTCTGTTCCACACCATCCAAGGTGACCTCTCTTCTATACTATCCCAGGTAACCTCTGCTCCATACCATCCCAGGTGACCTCTCTCTTCTGTACTATTCCAGGTGACCTCTGTTCCATACCATCCCAGGTGATCTCTTCTATACTATTCCAGGTGATCTCTGTTCCATACCATCCCAGGCGACCTCTCTTCTATACTATTCCAGGTGACCTCTGTTCCATACCATCCCAGATGACCTCTTTTCTATAATTTTTCAGGTGACCTCTGTTCCATACCATTCCAGGTGATCTCTCTTCTATACTATTCCAGGTGACCTCTGTTTCATACCATCCCAGGTGACCTCTCTTCCATACCATCCCAGGTGACCTCTCTTCTATACTATTCCAGGTGACCTCTCTTCCATACCATCCCAGGTGACTATTTTAGATAACACAAATATTTCTTCTTGTGTTTTTTTACAGCTCAGCAATATAATGGAGAAAAACGTCACTTTTTATGAAATAGAACAACTTCCATAAAGAAAAATAACCAGAATTGCATCAATAAAAGTTTGTCTTCTCTCTCTCTTTCACTCACTCCCTCACTCACTTACTTGCAAAGCTCTACAGAAAATAGGCTAAGATTGATTGAATATATATTTATAAGCAAACTGAAATATATGTATGTGCACAAAACATATTAAACACCTTACATCATGGAAGAGTGCCAGGGGTGTGCCAGCTGAAGGCCGAGGCTTCCATCTGCTCTCTTGATTTCATTTCTCTAATGTAAACATACTCTGAGATCTTGTTTAAACTGAGTCATTCGGGGAATGAACGATCGCTGATGAAGCGAAGTCATCGAGGAATGTGCTGGCAGAGGTAAACTGCTGATGGTTTCCCGTCTTGTGGTATAGTAACTGTCCTCGGGGTATCCATTAAATTGAGAATGGTGAAGTATTACGTAACACTTCCATCCCCCGGCGTCTGTGGACTATTGTCCTCTTTGTCCTTCTTCCCCTTTCCTCCCTAACCTCCCTCCTTCATCATCTTCCCTACCTTCCCCTCTCTCCTCCCTCCCTTTCACCATTAGCACCTTTTCCTCCCTTGTTCTTCCCATCCCTTTTTTTCTCTCCCTCACTTGCTCACTACATCCCTCCCTCTCCCCTCACCACGCTACCACACCTCTCACCAGTAACTAGGGTTGGTATTTCATGCTCACCGAACAAACTAGAGTGGGTGGTGTGGGGGGAGGGACGTAGGTTAGGCAAATTGACCTTGAAATGATTTTATTTTCCCTCACGAAGTTGACCCAGAGGCAAAGTTGAACCACTTTTGCGTATCATATATTTATCAGCAGCCAGAGACGGCTGTTGAGCCCTACACAAAACACATTTCTTTCTAGTCAGCCTCAGCCGTGAGTCCGGCACCCGATATGTCTCTGTAATCGGTGTTGTATGACCTATACTGGTTTAGCGCGCAAGAATATTATTATTAATATTATTATTATTATTTATTATTATTATTATTATTATTATTATTATTATTATTATTATTATTATTAATAGTAGTAGTAGTATTTGTATTGAGATACGTCTGTGAGTTCTACATTTTTTTATTTTAATCGGGTTAAACACTAACTCCGTGTCATTTAGCGCCTGAGAAGTGAGAGTGAGTCCAGTTCCTTGGATTGAAACCCTCGCTGGCAACAAGGCACGTCCAATGAGAAGTGAGCTTTCTACAGAAAATGAATTTCTAGGTAGGACCAGCTGAGAGTTGTAATTAAGAGTAAGGAAAAATATGTTGGTTTTGAAACGGCTTAGAGAAAGGAGAGAAGAGAGAGAGAGAGAGAGAGAGAGAGAGAGAGAGAGAGAGAGAGAGAGAGAGAGAGAGAGAGAGAATGAGAGAATGTAAAGTGTGTGTGGGTGTCAGTCATGGTCTCCATCAATGGTCTCAGCACGAGACCACTACCACAATGCACCAGGTGCTGCTTCTTAGTTTATACTGGGACTTTCTGCATGGCTGCTGCTGCTGCTCTGTTTTAACTTCCCCCCCGCTGGTTTGTTTGATCTCCAGCGACACGACTGGTGGCAGCAGCTCAGCTTTGGTTTGTCATCTGTGTCTGTCATGACTCGGCTGAGGGTTTTGTCGCAGATGAAGTTTAATGTTCTATTTTATATCGAAAAGAAGCCTATCCTTTCTTTTATGTGTATCGCTGGTTAAGGTACACCGTAGGTTTTTATGTCACCCTGGGGTTATGTATATCATGGGTTTAGGTGCCTCGTA
>WNWK01000070.1:832500-860000 GCA_009830355.1 Cherax destructor | reverse complement strand
ATCGCACGACTCTGTGAAGAGGAACATAAGAAAGGACCTGAAACTCTTCCCAAGAATTAAGATTAGTCCAATTTATCATTAAATTCTTCCCAAATTTTATTAATTATAAATGAATCCAATTTATATAAACCAAAAGAAATATTCATATTATTTTCAAAACTGCTTTTAATGAAACATGATTCTATTATATTTCTCTCAACCATGGACTTAAGAACATAAGAAAGGAGGAACACTGCAGCAGGCCTGTTGGCCCATACTAGGCAGGTCCTTCACATTCCATCCCACTAACAGAACATTTGTTCAACCTAATTTTCAATGCTACCCAAGAAATAAGCTTTGATAACATAAGAACATAAGAAAGGAGGAACACTGCAGCAGGCCTGTTGGCCCATACTAGGCAGGTCCTTCACAATCCGTCCCACTAACAGAATATTTGCTCAACCCAATTTTCAATGCTACCCAAGAAATAAGCTTTGACAATTCTACCCACTCATGCGCGAGTCCCACTCAAATCCAACCCCTCTCACTCATGAATTTATCCAACCTGGAAGGAACTTCCAGTCCTCAGCCACATTTTTGAAGGAGTTAAAATTTACTCGCCGACGTATATATAAGGTTTTTTTTACAGAATAATCGTTATATTTACTGGGAATAGGGTGTTTCAACTCCTTGCATCAAGAGCCCTTCACTAGCATTAGAGATCCCAAACCACATTTAGGCAATATGTGACCTACATTCCTCCATAATTTCGGGCATAAATCCTAATGCAATTGTTTTTGAGAGATTTTCAAGGAAATTTTAAAATCTCATTGAAAAAAAAGAAGCTTTACAAAATTTTAAATCTTTCAAAAATATGCTTAAAAAAAGGTTTCACAATATCTGCAAGCATTAAAAAAAATTTATCAGAAGGATATAACTTAAAAACGCCTTATCCAATCTTTTTCAAAATTTCAGTGTTAGAATAATGTATATAAGGAAAGGATTTTGTACTTAATTTCACGACAATTGTGCACCATTGGCTATGTATACCCCTGGGAAGGACCACTGTGACCCATGGGAGCGACCAATGGCCTCGAACAATGGGCCCCAGGGGATACCCATTGGACTGAGGCAGGGGCGGGTGGAACGAGTAGAGGCAATTGAAAGCTCTGATGGAAGTTTTCACAGGTTGATATTACCTGGTTGAAGTGGCGTGGAGGACCGAGGTTTAATAGTCTAGATTATCGTCAGTGGTGAACAAGTTTCACTCCCTCCTTTCCCCGCCTTCTGTCTCTCTCTGTCTGTCTGTCTGTCTGTCTGTCTGTCTCTCTCTCTCTCTCTCTCTCTCTCTCTCTCTCTCTCTCTCTCTCTCTCTCTCTCTCTCTCTCTCTCTCTCTCTCTCTCTCTCTCTCTCTCTCTCTCTCTCTCTCTCTCTCTATTTATATTTTAGTCTACAATATTTCTATTTTTTCTTTTACCTGAAGATTATAATATTTCTTTTAAGAATATCATTAATATTAAAAATGATACCTGATAAAAAACAACAACTCTTGAACAAGAACTGAAACAAAAACAATAATGAAAATTACTCAACAGGAATGGCTTAGACAGACACCGTAATAAAAATATAAGCAACAACAGTTACTAAAGCAGACACAGCGGTGAAGACAGACAAAATAAAACATAATTTACTAAGCTGATAAACCACAATTTGCTCTCCGTATAATACAGTCAATAAGTAAATTAATTAAGTTTATTAGAACGCCTCTGTGTTCCTTCTCTTTGATGCTAGACGCATCACTTTGATGGTATTAAGATTTTTACAAGACTTATATGAAGGTAATAAGACGCAAGACGGCAATAATACTATCAAGAGATGGTAATGAGTCTCTTACTTCCATATATATATATAAATTTACAGAAAACCTACAAATAATTGTTCCTATGTACACTATTACTCTTCACATCAATATAGAGTTAAAGTGTCGGTTTTTTCTTCAATGTTTTTGAGAGCTTTACGTATTTGTAGTCCAGAGTTCATAGATGAAGAAATCTCTAAAATTTATGAAATAGCTAATGATTTAAAATACCCTAGAAACATAATTGATAAATCTTTTAAAATAGCTAGGAATACTTTTTACAATCCCAAAAGGGACAACCAACCTTATTCAACCAAAAATATGTTGGTTCTCCCTTACCATGAAAACTTGGTTGATATGCCTTCCTTTCTTAAGAATTTTAATATCAAAGTTGTATTTAAAAATCTTGATACAGTAAAAGACTTTTGATAAAAATTCCCCCAAAATGCTGACGGATGTGTCTATAAGATTCCCTGTAAAATATGCGATAAAGTTTATTATGGTCAAACTGGTAAAAGTCTTGAACTAAGATTAAAACAACATAAATATAGCATTAGAACTGGACAAGATTCTAATGCTCTATTTATTCATGTGGAGACTTTAACCATCCAATTGATTTTCAAAATGCTGAGAAGGTTGTATCAAGCAAGTCCATGGTTGAGAGGAATATAATAGAATCATGTTTCATTAAAAGCAGTTTTGAAAATAATATGAATATTTCTTTTGGTTTATATAAATTGGATTCTTTTATAATTAATAAAATTTGGGAAGAATTTAATGATAAATTGGACTAATCTTAATTCTTGGGAAGAGTTTCAGGTCCTTTCTTGTTTTTCCTCTTCACAGAGTCGTGCGATGTTACGCTACTGTGAGGTGTAGTCTTTGTTAGTGTGATGTGACTGTGAGGTGTAGTCTCACCCCTTATATAAGTCCTCTTGTCATGTTTCCTTTTATAGTTCCTTGATAATGTGAGTAGTCACGAAAGCGCTTGGAATTCCTCTATTTTTTCATAGTGGTTGTTTTGCATATTTTGATATCACCTGATTACTGTGATCTTTTGCATATATATATATATATATATATATATATATATATATATATATATATATATATATATATATATATATATATATATATAAGAACATAAGAACATAAGAAAGGAGGAACACTGCAGCAGGCCTGTTGGCCCATACTAGGCAGGTCCTTCACAATCCGTCCCACTAACAGAATATTTGCTCAACCCAATTTTCAATGCTACCCAAGAAATAAGCTTTGACAATTCTACCCACTCATGCGCGAGTCCCACTCAAATCCAACCCTCTCACTCATGAATTTATCCAACCTAAATTTGAAACTACCCAAGGTCCTAGCTTCAATAACCCTACTAGGCAGACTGTTCCACTCATCAACTACCCTATTTCCAAACCAATACTTTCCTATATCCTTTCTAAATCTAAACTTATCTAACTTGAATCCATTATTGGGGTTCTCTCTTGGAGAGATATCCTCAAGACCTTATTTATATCCCCTTTGTTAATACCCATTTTCCACTTGTATACCTCGATCATGTCTCCCTCATTCTACGTCTTACAAGTGAATGTAATTTTAGGGTCTTCAATCTTTCTTCGTAAGGAAGATTTCTAATGCTATGTATTAATTTAGTCATTCTATGCTGAATGTTTTCTAACGAATTTATGTCCATTCTGTAATATGGAGACCAGAACTGAGCTGCGTAATCTAGGTGAGGCCTTACTAATGATGTATAAAGCTGTAATATAACCTCTGGACTTCTGTTGCTAACACTTCTTGATATAAATCCCAGTAATCTATTTGCCTTATTACGTACGCTTAGGCATTGCTGTCTTGGTTTAAGGTTGCTGCTTACCATCACCCCAAGTCCTTCTCGCAATCTGTATGGCTAAGTTCTACGTTATTTAACTTATAAGTGCTTGGGTTATGGACACTCCCGAGCTTCAGAACCTTGCATTTATCTACATTGAACTGCATCTGCCACTTTTCTGACCACGAATTAAGTTTGTCTAAATCTTCCTGAAGTTCTATGACATCTATGTTTGAATCAATTATCCTACCTATCTTCGTGTCGTCGGCGAATTTGCTCATATCACTAGTAATTCCCTCATCAAGGTCATTGATATATATTATAAATAACAATGGGCCTAAGACTGATCCCTGTGGAACACCACTTGTTACAAGTCCCCATTCGGATTTAACCCCATTTATGCACACTCTCTGCTTCCTATTGGTGAGCCATGACTCGATCCATGACAGCACTTTTCCCCCAATGCCATGAGCTGCCACTTTCTTTAACAGTCTCTGGTGCGGTACTCTATCAAAAGCCTTACTAAAGTCTAAATAAACAATATCGAATTCTTTATCGTGATCAACAGCCTCAAAAGCTTTACTGAAGAAGGTTAATAAATTAGATAGGCAGGAACGGCCCTCGTGAATCCATGCTGGGTATCATTAATCAAATTATGGTTATCTAGATGGCTTCTAATAATATCAGCTATAATTGACTCTAGTAATTTGCCTACAATTGAGGTCAGGCTTATTGGGCGGTAGTTTGACGGTAGTGACTTGTCCCCTGCTTTAAAAATAGGAATTACATTAGCCATCTTCCACATATCAGACACTACACCTGTTTGAAGAGATAAATTAAAAATGTTAGATATTGGTTCACAGAGTTCCATTTTGCATTCCTTAAGAACCCTTGCAAAAAGCTCATCAGGACCCGGCGATTTATTTTGTTTCAGTCGGTCCAGCTGTTTCATAATCATTTCGCTAGTGACTGTGATATTACATAATTTATCTTCTTCAGGGCCTCTGTAAAAATTAATTACTGGGATATTATTAATGTCTTCCTGTGTGAAAACCGAGAGAAAATAATTATTAAAAATAGAGCACATATCATTCTCCTTGTCAGTAAGATGCCCAAAGTTATTTTTAAGGGGACCTATCTTATCCCTAACTTTTGTTCTATAAACCTGCTGCTGCTTATACAGCTGCTGCTGCTACTAGAGCTGCTGCTGCTGCAACTACTGCTGCTGCTGCTACTACTGCTGCTGCTACTACTGCTGGTGCTGCAACTACTGCTGGTGCTTATACTGCTGCTGCAACTACTGCTTCTGCTGCACCTGCTACTACTGCTACTGCTGTTGCAACTACTGCTGCAGCTGCAACTACTGCTGCTGCAACTGCCGCTGCTGCTGCAACTACTGCTGGTCTTACTACTACTGCACCTCCTACTACTGCTGTTGCTGCTACTGCTGCTGCTGCTGCTGCTACTGCTACTGCTGCTGCTGCTGCTTCTGTTGCTGCATCTACTGCTGCTGCTTATACTGTAGGGGAGTTAATAGATGGGAAGCTGGAGGTATTTGGTAGATGGTGGGAATATTTTGAGGAACTTTTAAATGTCGATGAAAAAAGGGAGGCGGTAATTTCATGCACTGGCCAGGGAGGTACAACATCGTTTAGGAGTGAAGAAGAGCAGGATGTGAGTGTGGGGGAGGTGCGTGAGGCATTACGTAGAATGAAAGGGGGTAAAGCAGCTGGAATTGACGGAATCATGACATAAATGTTAAAAGCAGGGGGGGATATAGTGTTGGAGTGGTTGGTATTTTTGTTTAATAATATATATATATATATATATATATATATATATATATATATATATATATATACACTATAGTTCAACAAGGTACAAAGTGGTAAGTGTGAGGAAAATAATAGTTTATAATAAATATATTTTTCTACATAAATGTTAGTACATTTATAATTGTTTTATCGTTTAAAATTACAGCCAAAACCTTCACTTACAAATTATATTTATGTAACAATGAAGATTAAATGTTAAGATTTTGAAACTGTAACAGGCAATTATAATAATAATTATTATTATCTCTGCTGCTGCTGCTGCTGCCAATACTAGTACTGCTGCTGCTGCTGCTGCTGTTTTTACTACTACGCTGCTGCTGCTACTAGTACTACTGCTGCCGCTGCTGCTACTGCTGCTTCTGCTTCTGCTGCTGCTGCTTCTGCTGCTGCTGCTTCTGCTGTTGCTTCTACTGCTGCTGCTTATACAGCTGCTGCTGCTACTAGAGCTGCTGCTGCTGCAACTACTGCTGCTGCTGCTACTACTGCTGCTGCTACTACTGCTGGTGCTGCAACTACTGCTGGTGCTTATACTGCTGCTGCAACTACTGCTTCTGCTGCACCTGCTACTACTGCTACTGCTGTTGCAACTACTGCTGCAGCTGCAACTACTGCTGCTGCAACTGCCGCTGCTGCTGCAACTACTGCTGGTCTTACTACTACTGCACCTCCTACTACTGCTGTTGCTGCTACTGCTGCTGCTGCTGCTACTGCTGCTGCTGCTGCTGCTGCTTCTGTTGCTGCATCTACTGCTGCTGCTTATACTGTAGGGGAGTTAATAGATGGGAAGCTGGAGGTATTTGGTAGATGGTGGGAATATTTTGAGGAACTTTTAAATGTCGATGAAAAAAGGGAGGCGGTAATTTCATGCACTGGCCAGGGAGGTACAACATCGTTTAGGAGTGAAGAAGAGCAGGATGTGAGTGTGGGGGAGGTGCGTGAGGCATTACGTAGAATGAAAGGGGGTAAAGCAGCTGGAATTGACGGAATCATGACATAAATGTTAAAAGCAGGGGGGGATATAGTGTTGGAGTGGTTGGTATTTTTGTTTAATAAATGTATGAAAGAGGGGAAGGTACCTAGGGATTTACAGAGAGCATGTATAGTTCCTTTATATAAAGGGAAGGGGGATAAAATAGATTGTAAGAATTATAGGGGAATAAGTTTACTGAGTATACCAGGTAAAGTGTATGGCAGGGTTATTATTGAAAGAATTAGAGGTAAGACAGAGAGTAGGATTGCAGATGAGCAAGGAGGCTTTAGAGTGGGTAGGGAATGTGTGGATCAAGTGTTTACAGTGAAGCATATATGTGAACAGTATTTAGATAAAGGTAGAGAAGTTTTCATTTCATTTATGGATTTAGAAAAGGCACATGATAGAGTGGATAGGGAAGCAATGAGGCAAATGTTGCAAGTGTATGGAATAGGTAGTAAGTTACTGAAGGCTGTAAAGAGTTTTTATGAGGATAGTGAGGCTCAGGTTAGGGTGTGTAGGAGAGAGGGAGATTACTTCCCGGTAAAAGTAGGTCTTAGACAGGGATGTGTAATGTCACCATGGTTATTTAATATATTTATAGATGGGGGTTGTAAAAGAAGTAAATGCTAGGGTGTTGGGGAGAGGGGTGGGATTAAATTATGGGGAATCAAATGCAAAATAGGAGTTGACACAGTTACTTTTTGCTGATGATACTGTGCTTATGGGAGATTCTAAAGAAAAGTTGCAAAGGTTAGTGGACGAGTTTGGGAAGGTGTGTAAAGGTAGAAAGTTGAAAGTGAATATAGATAAAAGTAAGGTGATGTGGGTATCAATCGATTTAAATAAAGAAAAATTGGATATCACATTGGAGAGAGGGATTATGGAAGAAGTGAATGTTTTCAGATATTTGGGAGTTGACTTGTCAGCGGATGGGTTTATGAAGGATGAGGTTAACCATAAAATTGATGAAGGAAAAAAGGTAAGTGGTGCGTTGAGGTATCTGTGGAGACAAAAAACGTTATCCATGGAGGCAAAGAAGGGTATGTACGAAAGTATAGTGGTACCAACACTCTTATATGGGTGTGAAGAATGGGTTGCAAATGGTGCAGCGAGGAGGCGGCTGGAGGCAGTGGAGATGTTCTGTCTAAGGGCAATGTGTGGTGTAAATATTATGCAGAAAATTCAGTGTGGAGTTACTAAAAGTATTTGTCAGAGGGCTGAAGAGGGGTTGTTGAGGTGGTTTGGTCATTTAGAGAGAAAGGATCAAAGTAGAATAACTTGGAGAGCGTATAAATCTGTAGGGGAAGGAAGGCGGGGTAGGGGTCGTCCTCGAAAAGGTTGGAGGGAGGGGGTAAAGGAGGTTTTGTGGGCGAGGGGCTTGGACTTCCAGCAAGCATGTGTGAGCGTGTTAGATAGGAGTGAATGGAGACGAATGGTTTTTGGGACCTGACGAGCTGTTGGAGTGTGAGCAGGGTAATATTGTGTGAAGGGATTCAGGGAAACCAGTTATTTGATTTAGTTGGACTTGAGTCCTGGAAATGGGAAATACAATGCCTGCACTTTAAAGGAAGGGTTTGGGATAGTGGCAGTTTTGAGGGACTTCTAAACTGTCGTATCTGAGCTCCTCTGCAAAGACAGTGATTATGTATGAGTGAGGTGAAAGTGTTGAATGATGATGAAAGTATTTTCTTTTTGGGGATTTTCTTTCTTTTTTGGGTCACCCTGCCTCGGTGGGAGACGGCCGACTTATTGAAATATATATATATATATATATATATATATATATATATATATATATATATATATATATATATATATATATATATATATAGACTATCTGGGCCTTCCTGAACTCTGGTGAATTAGTCAAAAAGATTAAAAGCTAATGCTGTTGGTTTACACTTTTTAATAATTATTTATTCAAGGGAGAAGGGTGCCTAGAATGAGGTGACTGGAATTTAGTCCTAAGAAATGGCCTTCCGTTCTTTGGATCAAACAATTCCTCTCAGTCCCAAAGCTATGTATAATCCTTACGAATTTAGGTCTCTCTCTCTCTCTCTCTACAGAGTGCCTGTATGACCCTTTATGGTTTAGCGCTTCGTTAGGATTATAATAATTCTCTCTCTCTCTCTCTCTCTCTCTCTCTCTCTCTCTCTCTCTCTCTCTCTCTCTCTCTCTCTCTCTCTCTCTCAAACATCAAAAATTAGAAGGAAAGAAAGCATTGGATAATAGAAGGTTGAAAGACAGTGACGAGACCCGTGAGGGGAGAGAGAAACAGGCCGGGAAGGAATCACGGTAAGTGAGTGACAAGGGAAGGGAAACACGGAGGACAAAACACAGGCTGGAACCGGGAAGAGGATGAAAACTAACTGAAAGAGGACAGCAGTTGCATGGAAGAGGGTGAAAACTAATTGGAAGAGAACAAGAATCAGCGTGAAGAGGACAGAAGCCAGCGGGAAAAAGACAGGAATCACAAGAGGACAAGAACGACAGGGAGGAGAGCCACTGCTTTTCGGTAACCAGATTTATTTACCTGTGTAAGTTGCCGTACTTCCAGCTCACCTGACGATGCAAAGGGACAAGAGCTAGACTCTGGCACGGATTGGGACACCGGGCGAATCTCTGTGTAAAACTGAGTCATTGATCGCGGCCTCTGCAATATTTCCAGATGCTCAATTTGCATCTGGTTTCAGAGTATTATTGCGCGTGTCGCAAGCCTAGTGGCTTGACATCTAGTTTTGCTCTATTTTAAATTAAAAAGAAAAAAATCTTTGAATTGTTACAAGCGTTCATCACATTCATCCAACATATGCCCTTCTGCTCTTGGGCCACAATGGCTGTCATGTCGCAGGTAATTTTTCTTATAGAGCAAGAGACAAACTCGGCACATTAGAGCAAGTGGAGTAAATACTTAAGAAGAAAGTGTGAACTTTGCACGCACACTTTTTCCACTAAGTTCGTCAAGATGAAAACTTGACTACTTGCAGGGTTAAGGCCGCAGTTTATGAATACTTTAATTCAAAACTTAGACATTAAAATAAACTTCAACTGATAGTTGAGTATTTATATTACCTCGGTGGGTACAGGCAAAAAAAGGCCGAATGCAGGGAGAGGGATGTTCCTCTCATCTCCCTCTCAGCACCAGCTCTCACCCGACGCTTCAGTGGATCTTCCATTCCATATCATTTACGAATCACTTCTCCATGGTGTGTAAAAAAAAGTTTGGATAAAAATAAATAAACTAAGTGTAAAGACTCGGATTTGTCCCAGAGTTCAATTTACAATATAAACGCCTCACTGCTCCGTCGAGGATTCCAACCTCCGCCACCAATTCTAACGGCTTTGTCAGCAAATTCAGCGGCACAGTGCCAAGCATGCTGAGCCATGATGAGCTTAAAAGCAATGGACAGCGTTTTCAACTGTGTTCCCATTGCTGGCCAACACTCGCCACCAGAGTACTTTGTTTATTTTAATCGAATCCTCGATACCTGCTGTAGCGCATATGAGGCTTCAACTGTGTTTAAACTTCAACTCATAGCTGAGTATTTATATTACCTCGGTGGGTTCAGCCAAAAAAGGCTGAATGCAGGGACAGGGTGTTTCTCTCGCTTTATGTATATATATATATATATATAATATATATATATATATATATATATATATATATATATATATATATATATATATATATATGGATTATGGATTAGAGAGATACCTCTTCACTTCCACTGTCTCCAGTATTATGAGATGGATTGAAAACTGCACGGGATGAAGAAATTTCTTAATAAGATACCCAGATGATGTATATGCGTCTTATTCATCAGATTTTAAATATACTGAGTGCAGGAGTGAGTTGACTAGTTTGCGACAGAGACGAAATGTCACTGTGTTCAGAGTTAACTTTTTTCCTAGGGCTGCAGATTAGAAGGGAAGGGAATTGGATTTGTAATCCGTGCTTAGAGGAGTCAGGCATTATAACGAGGCTGTGTTTCGTTAACATCCTCTGCCCGTACCACAGTCAAATGTGGTATTGCATGTGGGTAACCATGTTCTTTATGAGAGTGCATGGAATGGGGTGGCATGTATCTCATCTCCCTCTCAGCACCAGCTCTTATCAGTGAACCGTCTATTCCATTGCGACAGAGACATTTCGTCTCTGTCGCAAACTAGTCAACTCACTCCTGCACTCAGTATATTTAAAATCTGATGAATAAGACGCATATACATCATCTGGGTATCTTATTAAGAAATTCCTTCATTCCGTGCAGTTTTCAATCCATCTCATAATACTGGAGACAGTGGAAGTGAAGAGGTATCTCTCTAATCCATAATCCAGCTCCGTTAACCTCAATGGACGCTAAAGGAATAGTTCAGCGTGCAACATAAATTTCATTACATCAATGGTATACAATATAGACAAGTTGATGAGTCAGACACATGTGAAACAGTTTGTTAACTTTATTGCCGAGACGTTTCGCCTACTTACCAGAATTATTAGCTGAAATACCGACGTTTACCTGGAGAGGGTTTCGGGGGTGGCTTAAATATCAGAGACCGCAGAAGTAGAGGAGAGGTAGATCTGAGGTGATCAGTCTTGCGGTCTTGAAGGAAGAATAAGTTTGAAGTGGTCAATACCTCAGCCTTGGTAAGTGTTCAGCTCCGGAGCTTCGATCAATGTGAAGATGAGGCCCTGAAAATTCATCCTTTTATACTGGAGCCAGAAGCGAAGTTCCGAAGCTGGGATCACAGGAGCACAGGAGGCAGGACACACTAGTGGAAGAAAGAATAAAAGAACTGAGGAGTACTGCAGCAAGCCTAGTGGCCCATGCTAGGCAGGTCCTCAAATCCAACTCCTCTCACTCATAACTAGTGGGTGAGCAATAAAGTTGTAGATGTATTCTGTACCAAAATATCGTGGTGATGCTGTGTCAGATACCACGATGCTGCAGTACCAAGATACCGTAGTGTTGCTGTGTCAGAGAGAACGATGCTGCAGTACCAAGACACAGTAGCGGTGCTGTGCCAGATACCACGATGCTGCAGTACCAAGACACAGTGGTGGTGCTGTGCCAGATACCACGATGCTGCAGTACCAAGAAACCGTACTGAGTTTGGTGAGCAGGCGGAACGTCCTAGTAATAAAGACAGGATATTGCTGTACATACGTATTACCTACCAGTATAAATTACTGATTCAGCTAAATATGTAACTATCTAGGTAAGTAACACCACCGTTTAAGGATTCTAGGCTATCACTTTGATAACAATGACAAGCTAAAACTTATCTCCTTAGTTTCAGCAGCCGTACACATCTGCCTTGCACTTCCTCCACACTGGCCCGCCAACTCACCTTCCTAACACTCCCCATCATTTATCGGATCGAAGCTTCGAAGTCTTAAAATACAGGAAAATGTGAAGGATAATTGTGCGTTACTAGGATTAGAAAATTGGACTCGTTATTAGATGTTAAAAGAATGAATGAAAAACGGTAGTGATGTTAGATGCATGTATAGGATAGGTGGTGTAGGATGACAGGGAAGGGGATATAAATGTGAATTAAGTGAAAGAGGAGAGAAGGAATTGGCATGATGTGGCAGTGTGGGGGAGAATGGGATGTGGGGTGTTACAGAAGGAAGATGAAGGCTGGAGGAGCAGTAGAAGAAAAAGAGCGGTGTGGGGTGCCATAGAGGGAAGGAGGAATAGGAGGAGGAGGAAGAGGCCGAGGAGGCCGAGGAACAAGAAGGGGGGGAGGGAGGGTTGGACGGGTGTCTACGTGCGGGGGTGGTGGTGGAGGTGGCAGTGAGGTGCCAGAGGCAAGGTGCGTGTGTATTAAAGCTGTATGCTGCCACTACCCTCGCCCCTCTAACCTTAATTTTCTTCACATGACTGTTTTCATACCTCAGGTCGCCAGAAATGATAGCTACCCAACTGTCTCTTCAGACAGCGAGGCAAACTTCCGTACTCTCAGATAGATTTAGAAAAAAAAGGAATCCAATAATCTACTTTCAGAATAAACCAATGTCTTCTATCACCAGAGAAACGCTCACTTATAATCTTTAAGAAAAATGTAAAGTGCGGAAAATTTGGTCGATTTGTTACGGTAAAATGGTGTTGTTGGGGGAACATTTGCATATCAGGGAGCGAGAGTGATGGTGGGTGTTTTACCTGACAGTGTGACCATGTTGCAGCTGTCACTCACCCCGTGCACCTGTCTTGTTGACCTGTGTTGTGGTGACACCTGGTGGTAATGACATGCTGGCAGGTGTGTTGTGGTGACACCTGGTGATAATGACATGCTGGCAGGTGTGTTGTGGTGACACCTGGTGATAATGACATGCTGGCAGGTGTGTTGTGGTGACACCTGGTGATAATGACATGCTGGCAGGTGTGTTGTGGTGACACCTGGTGATAATGACATGCTGGCAGGTGTGTTATGGTGACACCTGGTGATAATGACATGCTGGCAAGTGTACAGTGCTGTTGTGGTGACACCTGGTGATAATGACCTCTCAGATTTGTTGTGGTGATGATCATGCAAGCCAGACTGTCATGTCAACTGATATTTTGATCCAAGGAAGGGAAGATTAACTCCAAATCCTTGGATCTGGTACTCCTGACTCGTACCCACGTACTATTAACTGTAATTCTCTGGTGCCTTGTTACTGGTGACGAGCTCTTGATCCGAGGAATTGAAGATGCCATCTATTCCCTTGTATCAAACCTGATAACTTCCCTTTTCTAAGGTTCTGTATAACCCCCAGCGATTAAACGTTCGTCATAATAAAAATAATAATAAAAGTCATAATAATAACAATAACAATAATAATAATAATAATAATAATAATGAAAGTCATAATAATAATAATAATAATAATAATTATAATAATAATAATAATAATAATAATAATAATAATAATAATAATAATAATAATAATAATAATAAAAGTAAACATTAATTTACGTACCTAGGTTCTACTACTTAAATTATCCCTGGAGATACGTACCTGCGCATTCTGTGCTTTTTTCCCTATATATTACCGTGGATTAGCTTTGGCAAATTTGCTCAAATTCCGATTTTACGGAAAGCCACTTGGGATATGGATACACAAATGGAGTTAGTGGCCGTAACAGTATTAAGGGCAGACTGGAGCTCGTTCCCAGAGTGGAGACTGGACCCCAAGGGTCCACTGGACCGCTCCCCTCCTGCATGATAAACGAGCCGGCTACGGTCCATCCTGATATCGTTCGTTACTACGTCCTTAAGACTGACTTTGGGACTTCAGATGAGCCTGTAGCACTAGGTGGGTTGCTGGTGACTCGTCGAAGTGCTGTCACCGAAGTGATGTTCTGGACTCATTGGAATGTTGAGTTTCAGAACTTTGGAACAGTTTCCAGATTATAGTCCTTCCAAGAGTGTCAAGGCACCACCTTGACACTCTTGGAAGGACTCTTGCACTCTTGATCCTTCGTGATCTCATTTCCCTTCAAGAGGGAGGTGGTACCTTGACGCTCTTGAAAGGACTCTTGGACTCTTGATCCAAGAATTTCGTGACCTCGTTTCCCTATAAGGGATGGGTAGTGCCTCTACACTCTTGGACTCTTTATCCAAGACATTTAAGATGCCTTCCCTGCTTTTCATGAAACCTGATTGCTTCCTATTCCTCCCCGGCATTGTAGGACCCCTAAAGGTTTAGCGTTTCCCGAGAATATTCTAATTAAATAAGTCATCTGCGTAGTGCAGGAGGATGACAGTGTGTTAATGTCAAGGTACGTAATAAGTTACAACTATTTATGAATGCAAATATCTTGTTTCTATAGATTTGCCTATCTATCCCATCTATTTATCTGTCAGTCTTAACGCTGGGTTTGAAAATTCTAGCACAAGGTCTTAGCTCTCTCTCTCTCTCTCTCTCTCTCTCTCTCTCTCTCTCTCTCTCTCTCTCTCTCTCTCTCTATTTTTTTCTCTCTCTCTTTTTCTCTCTCTTTTTTTTTTCTCTCTCTCTCTCTCTCTACAACTTTCCTCCCTTCTCTCCTCCCAATCGTTACTTTCTTCTCTCCCTTCTTGCTCTTTATCCAGGGCACTCCCCATTAATTCTCTCTCTCTCTCTCTCTCTCTTGGTCAACAAGTTTCACTCCCTCCTTTCCCCGCCTTCTGTCTCTCTCTCTCTCTCTCTCTCTCTCTCTCTCTCTCTCTTTAGCTACTTTTATTTTCTTGCTGACCTACACTTTTTCACTTTACTATTTCGTTCAGTCTTTGTCATTCTCTATCCTATGCTCTTTCTTTCCTTTACTATCCTTCTCTCATTATCTTCCTTCCTATCCTCCTCGCCTTCTTATCTTTCATCCCTCCCTCATCCTCTATTTAACACTCACTTTCTCTTTCCTCTCTCTCTTTCTCTCACCCTCACTCATACTCGCGTTCCCACTCTCCATCTCCCTCTATCTCTCCACTTCTTCTCTTACCTCTCTTACTCTCCATCCTTCTCCCCATAGCTTTATCTCTCTCTCTCTCTCTCTCTCTCTCTCTCTCTCTCTCTCTCTCTCTCTCTGCTGTCCGACGCATTCCATGACAATGGATGAAATCCACCCACTGTTATGGAATACGTCAGAGTAACAGCACACTGCTGATGCATCCAGGTTTTTTTCCGAATGAAAATAGTAAGATGCAATTAGTTCTGAAAATATCCGGTCGCTATTTTCTTGCTGTGGTCAATTTCTTGGCTAACCTTTTAATTGGAAAAAAATCAGTAATTTTCCAAGATTAATCCCAACCTTTTACTCTCAATCTCTTACTTCTAATCTGTTATTGGTTGGCTGGCAAATGGTGTCGGCGAGTGTGATAAGGAAACACACTTTGCAGAGTAAGTGTTTTTCCTGACGATGGTTAGCTCAGAGTTGAGGGTTATCCAGCCAGTATCAGAGTCAAGTGTCAGATTCAAGTCGACGTCAGTATCAAGACAGTATCGATCACTCGTCAATATGAATGTAAAGTCGATGTCAGTATCGAGTGAGTATCAGTGTCAGGTCGGTGGCAATGTCAGTTCATGGGAAGTCTATGTGTAAGTCAATACACCAGTGGTGAGAGTTTCGCCCCTCACATTGCCGTACATTTTTTTTTTTTTTGGTCGTCCGGGTCTCGAACCCCGGACACCAGTGATGAGAGTCGCGACCCTCACACACTGGCCTACATTTTTTTTTTTTGGTCGTCCGGGTCTCGAACCCCGGACCCCAGTGGTAAGAGGCGCAACTCTTACCACTGGGATACACTGTTGTGTATACAAAAAAAAAAAAAAATGAAGTCAAGGTAATCATAACTTGAAGAAGCTCAAGGCCGAGCGAAACGTCGTCAGAAAGAAGACTTGCACTCAAAATGTATCTCTTCCCGAAGCCTGTTTTTGTTTTCCTCTTTTATTTTCTAGACACTTGAAACACTTTAAATAAGATAAATCCTAAATGAGTTGGCCAGAGCTAATTTTTTTAAATTAAAACAAAGCTACATTTCGCATTTTCGTCCCGGAAGATAAATTAGCCTAGAGTAGATTTACGTGAAAAGCTAAACCCGTGTGAGTTATTCAGTGAAGGGAGCGACGAAGGCTCGTTCCACCACCTGTTAAGCGACAGACATATGCACTAACTAATCGCACTTGCCTGATGCCCCATGAGACACAGTAGGTGATAATGGAGATATCTGGTCTGTATTGACTAGTCCCGGACGGCGGCTCCTCACTGCCCCGACCCTAAATTAACCAGGGCGTTGTCTTCTATCTTCGTACCGTGTAGCCACTTCCCGACCCAATGGAAATAAGTCATTTTGACCTTTTTGGGGGCTTATCCGAGGTAATTTACACATGTGTTACTATGTACGACAATTTGTGTAAATGTATTTACACTTACTAAACCCTAACAAACCCCACCTTGAACTCATTCTGGGTCTGTATCGAGTTGTCTATACAGAGTTTGACCCCTCCCATCAATTCCCCCCCCCCGTCCCTTCAAGACTTCACAACGATATTAAAGCCTTTGGAGACTGACACTGCTACCCAGCCAAGTTGTTGTTCCCTCTCTAACCCCTCCCCACACACAACCTGATCCTTTTTAATCCTAGGGACGTGCTCCCTACCTGAACCACCAGTCCCTTCCAGGATGAACAATACATCTCCCCCTCCTTCCCTTCTTAGACATCCCTTCCTCCACACACACACACACACAGACCACAGACGGAGTACAGTCTAGGGGCCAGAGACTACAAACCTCAATCATGGAAAAAGATCTTGGGGTTAGTATAACACCAGGCACATCTCCTGAGGCGCACATCAACCAAATAACTGCTGCAGCATATGGGCGCCTAGCAAACCTAAGAACAGCATTCCGACATCTTAATAAAGAATCGTTCAGGACCCTGTACACTGTGTACGTTAGGCCCATACTGGAGTATGCAGCACCAGTTTGGAACCCACATTTAGCCAAGCACGTAAAGAAGCTAGAGAAAGTGCAAAGGTTTGCAACAAGACTAGTCCCGGAGCTAAGGGGTATGTCCTACGGGGAGAGGTTAAGGGAAATCGACCTGACGACACTGGAGGACAGGAGAGATAGGGGGGACATGATAACAACTTATAAGATACTGAGAGGAATTGACATTTGGACAGAGACAGAATGTTTCAGAGATGGGACACAGTAACAGGGGGACACAGTTGGAAGTTGAAGACTCAGATGAATCACAGAGATGTTAGGAAGTATTTCTTGTCACAGAGTGGTCGGGAAGTGGAATAGTTTAGGAAGCGATGTAGTGGAGGCAGGCTCCATACATAGCTTTAAGAAGAGGTATGATAAAGCTCATGGCGCAGGGAGAGTGACCCAGTAGCGGCCAGTGAAGAGGCGGGGCCAGGAGCTATGACTCGACCCCTGCAACCACAACTAGGTGAGTACAACTATGTGAGTACACACACACACACACACACACACACACAATACACACACACAGGAGCTAAGTCTCGACCCCTGCAACCAAAATTAGGTGAGTACA
This sequence comes from Cherax destructor, assembly GCA_009830355.1. Taxonomy (NCBI): domain Eukaryota; kingdom Metazoa; phylum Arthropoda; class Malacostraca; order Decapoda; family Parastacidae; genus Cherax; species Cherax destructor. The sequence goes on along the minus strand of WNWK01000070.1, from coordinate 842,492 downwards.
CACACACACACGCGCGCGCGCGCGTACGCACGCAAGCGCTCGCGCGCGAGATGGAAATCAAGCTGCAACAGCTGCGAGACGAGGCAGAGAATTTGCGGTGGGTTGCAACGGAAGCAGACGGAGGAGAACACGTTCTTGTTCACCAGGCACCAGACTATGACGGGGAGAGAACACGTTCTTGTTCACCAGGCACCAGACTATGAAGTGGAGAGAACATGTTCTTGTTCACCAGGCACCAGACTATGACGGGGAGAGAACACGTTCTTGTTCACCAGGCACCAGACTATGACGGGGAGAGAACACGTTCTTGTTCACCAGGCACCAGACTATGAAGGGGAGAGAACATGTTCTTGTTCACCAGGCACCAGACTATGACGGGGAGAGAACACGTTCTTGTTCACCAGGCACCAGACTATGACGGGGAGAGAACACGTTCTTGTTCACCAGGAACCAGACTATGACGGGGAGAGAACATGTTCTTGTTCACCAGGAACCAGACTATGACGGGGAGAGAACACGTTCTTGTTCACCAGGAACCAGGATAAACCGACTAATGAAGGAAGAAGGAAGTAAGGCTGTGTTAATTAGCGGTCTCGGGGAGAAGAAGGGAAAACATGTGGATAAAGGCATGACAGAGAGAACATGGAAGAAGAAGAGGAAGTGTTGATATTGCAGGTGAACCGGAAGCGGATGTGGCAATTGCAAAACGTCTACTGTGTCGGCAGATCACAGTGCAGCCAGAGATGATTCAGCAAGTTAGCAAGAGAAGAAAGGAATGAATCATTGCAGAACTGGCAGGGTTGAAACCAAGGGCGGAAAGCCTTTGATGTAGAAAGACACGTAAGCAAACACTAAGATATATTTATTAGAAAACGTTTCGGTCCTGGGACCTTGATCACTTCCATTACCAAGGTTTTACCAAGGTCTTCAGGCCGCATGCGGCCTTTTGTGATCCTCAGTGCGGCCTTTTTTTTGAGACTTGAAACTATATTTCTGTTTCTCTTTGATAATATTTTTCCTTTCTGCCCTTTCACCTAAAAAAAATTCTCGACTTCACTGGTTGGGAATGTGAGTGCCTTGATGCCGGTGAAGGGCTCCAGATCCAAGGAATTTGAGCTACTCTGTCTTTCCTTAGATCGAACCTGATTACCTCCCAGTCACAAAGCACCTTGTGACCCTAGATTGTTTACCAATGGTAAATAACACCGTTAAGTATGTTAGTAAGAGACAGTATGCGGTTTATGGCACTTTAATACAAAAAAAATTATGTTTCGTTCATCAGAGACTTTTTCAATTCTCATAATATAATTATAAATAACTTGCCAGTGGCGAAACGTGTCCTCCAGTAAATGTCTTGATCGTGTTTTTTTTTTTTGTTCCCACAGGCTGTTACTTGGACTCTTCCTGGACTTAAGTCGTACTCTTGAAAGTAAGGGAACAACTAGGTCATTGTGTCAGAGAAGAATATTTAAAAAAAGAGGGAACCTAGAAAGAAAGAACCTAGAAAGAAGGAACCTAGAAAGAAGGAACCTAGAAAGAGGGAACCTAGAAAGAGGGAACCTAAAGAGAAGGAACCTAGAAAGAGGCAACCTAGAAAGAGGTAACCTAGAAAGAGATAACCTTGAAAGAGAAACCTAGAACAAGGAAACCTAGAAACAGCAAACCTAGACAGAAGGAATCTAAAAAGAACCTAGAAAGAGGAAACCTAGAAAGAGGGAACCTAGAAAGGATGTGGGCACGAAGGAGTACCCAACCCAAGACAAAGCCCTCCATAACCCATCCTCCCTCCACCTGCCATGAGAGGTGATTACAGGGAAAGAATGGGACTCCAGTCTTCCTGAAACCCCCTCCCCAACCAACCCTCCCATTTAACGTCCTCCCACTACCCTCCCCAAACGTCCACCAACACTGCTAAATAGCAGTCACCTCCCATTCTCTCACACAGCACTCCTTCCACTAATTTCCCCCCACCCTCCCACTAATTTTTATCCTTGCTCATGCATTCCGTCCCCTCCCTACCTCTCACTCACATTTTTTTTCCACGCGACTTTCTCCTTCTTACTCTTCCTACCACTTACTCTCCTTCCTTCTTGCTTCTCCTCCCCACTAATTTTCTCCGTTCCTCTTCCCGTGCATATAGTATACATCCCCGTCCCTTATTTCCCAACTCTCCCACTAACTTACTTTTCTCTCTTTCCTTGCTAACCACTTAAGATAAGATAAGATTTGTTGGGATTATTAACCCGGAGAGTTAGGCACCCGGGATAACCCAATAAAGACAGTGTGCCATAGAGGAATATATCTTATTTCCCAAGATGCGACTTACAACAGTCGCCTAACACCCAGGTACCTATTTACTGCTAGGTGAAAAGGTACAGCAGGTGTAAGGAAACATGCCCAACGTTTCCACCTGTGCCGGGGATTGGACCACGGACACTCACTATGTCAGGTGAGAGCGTTGCCAACCCAGCCACATGACGCCCATTCCTTCCTCACAAATAACCACATTTCTCCTACCGCTTTTACCTGTAACTTACCTGTGACCTGTTTTGAGAGTTCTTTTACTCTCGCGGCCCGGCCTGAGGCCAGACCTTCCTGTTGAAGTTGATGATATAATGCACGGATTCGAACGCTAAATTCTTATTAAAGCACTGTCATAAACACTCAAATTGAAAATTGCTGAAAAATATTTTTTATAGTAAGCTAAAAAATATAGGTGAACTCTCATAAAATTTCAATATATATTGCTCACTGATTTAATTTTATCGTCATATCACCACCACGCATTGAATGATTGTGTATGTAAATAAAACCAAATTTACAGAGGTTTCCAAACTATATATATATTTTTTTTTTGGGGGGGGCTGATGTATAGTGAGGCAGTCAGGTTCCCAGATACACATGCTAACCTTCTTACCTGGGCCTGCGTGCAGCGTGGCGTGTACTAACAGCCTCATTGATCAGGCTCTCAACAGAGAGTACTAGTTTAGAACCGAGCAGCGGAAATGATGATTTTCAAAATGCCACACTTGACTACCCAAAATCCTATCACCCCACCTCACCAGACTTACACTACCCCCATCTAACCTCACCAAAACCCACACTCTCCAACCCCCAAACAAACATCACCCCATATCACTACACTGAACCTCAACCACCCGACCCAAAACCTCAACCACCCGACCCAAAACCTCAACCACCCGACCCAAAACCTCAACCACCCGACCCAAAACCTCAACCACCCTACCCAAAACACACAGGTATGAACACAAATGCTTCATGTTGATCCACTATACACATCAGGGTAAAAAAAAAAAAGATCAAGAAATATAAAAAAGATTAGCCCAGAAGAAATGTGATTAGCAAAGAAAGACTGATGACCACATGAACTGTTCTCGTTTGATGAGGGGAAGAACAAGAGACATTTTAAAAACAGGAACACAAGATGAAAAAAATAAGACTTTAGAACAAACAACGAAGACATCAGTCTGTCACAACAGAAAAATGTGAGAAAATAAAAACATGCCATGTGATACGCAAGATTTCCTCATTTTTCTCATAGAGTGTCGGACCGTAAATGAGACAAAATACGAGTTATGGCATTGTATTGTGAAGACGTTTCCTCCACCAGAGACATAATTCAGACAGAGACCAAGACGATAGGGTTGGAGAGAGGGTCTGAGGTGGTAGACTGCGGCGAAAGGATCGAGGTAAAGATAATTTGTGCTACGATTTCAATTACATTTGCTTCAGTTACTTTAAATATTGTTTGCCTAAAATTGAATACTGAAGATGAGATATAGAAGGCGGACAGAGAGAGAGAGAGAGAGAGAGAGAGAGAGAGAGAGAGAGAGAGAGAGAGAGAGAGAGAGAGAGAGAGAGACAGACAGACAGAGAGACAGAGACAGAGACAGAGAGTAGGTCACTGGGACTAACACAGAGCATCTGTTCCCTAATATAGACCATTATAGCTACAGTTATGCTGCCTCGTTTGCCAGCCTGTGTTCACAGGGTTCTGCTGGGATGGTGCTCCCTCAGGCTCATCTACTCTGTGTTCCAGAGGCTCCTCCTCCACTCTGTGTCCTAGAGGCTCCTAAACTCTGTATTCTAGAGGTTCCTCCACCCTGTGTTATTGGGGTTTACCTGGAATAGGGTTCCACTGGGCTCCGCAAGAGGGTACCTTCTTTACCGCCAATGTTCGCCGCACGTTGTTGGATATATTATTATCTTTATTAACACATTGGCCGTTTCCCACCGAGGCAGGATGACCCGAAATAGAAGAAACACTTTTATCATCATTCACTCCATCACTGTTTTGAAAGAGGCATGCCGACGCTACAGTTCAAAAACTGCCTTAGTGGGATATGGCCAGTTTGTTGAAAGAAGAATATATATATATATATATATATATATATATATATATAATATATATATATATATATATATTATTGTAACCACAAACTAGTGGTATTGCTCAATAACTACACTGCACTAGCCAGGGTCGAATCCATGATGCTTTGGCCCACCTCATGGTGAGCGAAACACGACGCTCTAGTCCACTGAACCACACAATCCTGTGGGTTCAGTGGACTAGAGCGTCATGTGTTTCGCTCACCATGAGCGGCCAAAGCATCATGGGTTCGACCTCTGGCTAGTGCAGTTATGTATTATATATATATATATATATATATATATATATATATATATATATATATATATAATATACCAAGATATATAAATATATATATATATATATTATATGATAGAGTCAGACCTTACGTGTAGCTATCACCAATCATCAAGAGCTTGTTACTTCAGAAATGAGCTTTAATTCAGAAATGAGGAGAAAGAACGATTCCAGCTGGAATCATTCAGTTACAGAAATCTCTTCCATGTATTTCATATTTCTAAGTAGATTTTTTTCACTTCGTATCGTTCAGTGCATATTACACTTTCATGCAAAATTATTCATATTAAGGACCTTAATGGGTGTAATTATTATTAGTCACTGAGAGCGTTAAGCCCGTATGGATCAACAAAGGCAATCAATGGAACTAATAAGTATGTGATAATAACGTAGCCTCGCGCCTTAAACAGGTGCTATGTACTCTAAGATATATTATCACTAGTAATATCTCTTAGAAATATTATCACCAGTAATATCTCCTAGAAATATTATTATCAGTAATATCTCTTAGATATATTATCACTAGTAATATCTCTTAGAAATATTATTATCAGTAATATCTCTTAGAGATATTATCACTAGTAATATCTCTTAGAAATATTATTATCAGTAATATCTTCTAGAGATATTATCACTAGTAATATCTCTTAGAAATATTATCAGTAATATCTCTTAGAGATATTATCACTAGTAATATCTCTTAGAGATATTATCACTAGTAATATCTCTTAGGGCCGTTATTGGTAATATTGGCATCTGTGTCCAGCCCGCAAGTTATGGTTGAGATAAATACAATTACTCGGAATGTATATACTTGGTGCCTGGCAGCAATGTATATACTTGGTGTCTGATTGTAATGCATATACTTAATGTGGCAGTAATGTATATACTTTGTGGGTGGCAGTTAAGTGTACACGTGGTAATTGGCAATAATGTACACTTGGTGTGCATCAGCAATGTATATTGTTTTTATAAATAGGTACTATTAATCTGTTTCGATGTATATTATATGATGTATACAACTATATCTTAACATCCTGTATTATAATTAGTACTATTAGTATCATTTGTTGCTGCTGCTGCTGCTTCTACTACTCTCCTTATTAATCTTCTTTAACTTCCTCTTCTTCTTCTTCTTCTTCTTCTTCTTCTTCTTCTTCTTCTTCTTCTTCTTCTTCTTCTTCTTCTTCTTCTTCTTCTTTTCTTCTTCTTCTTCTTCTTCTTATTATTATTATTATTATTTTATTATTATTATTATTATTATTATTATTATTATTATTATTATTATTATTATTATTATTATTATTATTATGATGATGATGATGATGATTTTTATTATTATTATTATTATGATTTTTATTATTATTATTATTATTATTATTATTATTATTATTATTATTATTATTATAATTATTATTATTATTTTTATTATTATTATTATTATTATGATTTTTATTATTATGATTTTATTATTATTATTTTATTATTATTATTATTATTATTATTATTATTATTATTATTATTATTATTATTATTTCACTTCGAGTGGCTGCTTCACTCCTTAGGGGTGAAAAAGCCACTCGTGGAGAAACGTTTTCGAAAATAAATCTCATAATCGTACGTATGTGTCTCATGTAGTCGGTATTACGACCACTTGGACAACCCTCTGTCAAAGTCTACAAAAAAATAATTTAAACAATAAAATAATGTGGAGCTCCCAACTTATAAGATCAAGTCTTCATAAACACCTCTGCTGGTTCCTACCAGCCAGGGTGGTTGAGGGAGGTGAAGAGGTTTACATTTCGTAATACGTATAATTCCGTCGCACCATTAGCCGAGTCTCTCCGTATTTCGTAGTGTTCTGCAGTGTGGGAGATCTGGGCCAACAGACCATCGCTTGGGTACGGACATGAAGGGTAGGGGCGAGGAGTTCGGAGGAAAAGAGGACGGTCATGAAGGGTAGGAGCGAGGAGTTCGGAGGAAAAGAGGACAGACATGAAGGGTAGGGGCGAGGAGTTCGGAGGAAAAGAGGACGGACATGAAGGGTAGGGGCGAGGAGTTCGGAGGAAAAGAGGATGGTCATGAAGGGTAGGGGCGAGGAGTTCGGAGGAAAAGAGGATGGTCATGAAGGGTTGGAGCGAGGAGTTCGGAGGAAAAGAGGACGGTCATGAAGGGTAGGGGCGAGGAGTTCGGAGGAAAAGAGGACGGAAATGAAGGGTAGGGGCGAGGAGTTCGGAGGAAAAGAGGACAGACATGAAGGGTAGGGGCGATGAGTTCGGAGGAAAAGAGGACGGACATGAAGGGTAGGGGCGAGGAGTTCGGAGGAAAAGAGGACGGTCATGAAGGGTAGGGGCGAGGAGTTCGGAGGAAAAGAGGACAGACATGAAGGGTAGGGGCGAGGAGTTCGGAGGAAAAGAGGATGGTCATGAAGGGTAGGGGCGAGGAGTTCGGAGGAAAAGAGGACAGACATGAAGGGTAGGGGCGAGGAGTTCGGAGGAAAAGAGGACGGACATGAAGGGTAGGGGCGAGGAGTTCGGAGGAAAAGAGGACGGACATGAAGGGTAGGAGCGAGGAGTTCGGAGGAAAAGAGGACGGACATGAAGGGTAGGGGCGAGGAGTTCGAAGGAAAAGAGGACGGACATGAGGAGGAAGGATAGGGATTAAGCGAGGAAAGGGTTTGGTTGATGAGTAAGATAAATGTGCAACAGTTGGTAATCTTGAGTGTTGAAGCGTTTCGCCTACACAATAGGTCAGGGTAGAAACATTGGGCGTGTTTCTTTACACCTGTTGTCTATGTTCATCCATCAGTAAAATGGGTACCTGGGTGTTAGTCGACTGGTGTGGGTCGCATCCTGGGAACTACCTAATTCTTGAAATGTAAATAACAAGCGCTTATATAGTAGTATGTCACTGATGTCAGCTAGGCCTGTATACTTGTACATTATTGTAGTAAATAAAATATTATTATTATTATTATTATTATTATTATTATAGAAGCAATAGGTATAATAGTGAAGAAGATGATATAATCAGTCGTCAACCTTGGAGGTATAGTATTTGAGGTGGTCAGTCCCTCAGCTCCCTGGAGGTGAACTCCTCTCCAGGCTGAGGGACTGATCACCTCAAATACTATTTCTCCAAGGTTGATGGACTGATTACATCATCTTCATTTCACTACTACACCTGCTGCCTGAGAATTTGACTGAAGAAGCCTACTGTGTAGGCGAAACGTTTAAAAAATAAAGGTATCCAAGTGTTGCACATGTTTTATTCATCAGCTTGTCTTTATTGTATATCAGTTTCAACATTGCAGTATTCAATACTCAACTGTGTTGATCCTCAATATTCAGCTCCTCTTCTTAGTTACTGACATTATTTCAGTGTTGTAAAGACAGTCAAATGGGTGACTGTTTTATAAGTCTTAAATAGTGGTTATCTGATAGTTGTGGTGAGCTCAGTGGATTATTTATTGGCGTTGTTGAATAATATAATTGGTTACTCTTTATTGATACAGATTAACCTGACCTAAACAAACCTAACCCAACCTAACCTAAATAAGGTGAATCAAGATATTTACTGCAAACCGTGTGTGAGAAATCTGCATAGAATTCGAGAATAGGTCTAACAAAAGAAGGTCCTGGGCTCGATCTCCGGGTAGGGTGAGCCGTAAGGGCAAGTCTACCTAGACCTGATGTTTATGTTCACCAATCACTAAATAGGTACCTAGGTGTCACTCGACTGTCATGGGTCGCATTCTAGGGATGGTAAAAAAAATCTTGTATTCCACATGAAGGGCAGTGATAAGTTAGGCACATGGCGTGTCAGTCCCTCGATTAACGTACGGAGAATCGAGCCTTCGCTGGTAATTGTGCTGAAAGACAGAAAATAAAATGGAAAAATAGAGTTCCCATAATGTTTTTTATTCACAACACATCTTTAAAACATCTCCTCCTCAACACACCCTTAAAACACTCTTCCCCAAAACACACCCTTAAAACACTTCCCCACAATACACCCTTAAAACACTTCCCCACAATACACCCTTAAAACAATTTTCCCCACAACACACCCTTATAACAATCTCTTCCCACAACACACCTTTAAAACGCTCTTCCCCACAACACACCTTAAAACACTCTTCCCCACAACACACAATTATAACACTTTCTTCCCATGACATTCCATTAAACACTACCGAACAACACACACACTCAAAAAACTCACTTGCACAGCACTCTTCCCACATAATACACTCAACACTCCCCTTTCCTCTTCCCCTTCCCCCAATACACACTCCAACAAACCCATAAAACACTCCCCCCTTCCCAATATAAACTCCAACATCTCCCACAAAACACTCCCCCTCTCCAATACTCACTTTAACAACGCCCACTGAACACTCCCCCTCCTCAATATGCACTCAAACAACTCCTACAAAACACTCCCCCTCCCCAATACACCCTCCAACAACTCCCACTAAACACTCCCCAATACACAATCCAACAACTCCCACAAAAAACTCCCCCTCCCCAATACACACTCCAACAACTCCCACAAAACACTCCCCCTCCCCAATACACACTCCAACAACTCCCACAAAACACTCCCCCTCCCCAATATACACTCCATCAACTCCCACAAAACACTCCCTCTCCCCAATACACACTCCAACAACTCCCACAAAACACTCCCTTCCCCATTACACACTCCAACAACTCCCACAAAACACTCCCCTCCCCAATACACACTCCAACAACTCCACAAAACACTCCCCCTCCCCAATACACACTCCAACAACTCCCACAAAACACTCCCCCTCCCCAATACACACTCCAACAACTCCCACAAAACACTTCCCCTCCCCAATACACACTCCAACAACTCCCACAAAACACTCCCCCTCCCCAATACACACTCCATCAACTCCCACAAAACACTCCCCCTCCCTAATACACACTCCATCAACTCCCACAAAACTGTCCATACCACCCACTATAATCCCCCACTGCAGCTTTGAACCATCAATAATAATTCGGTGAAATATCTATCACCTGGTGAAGGGTGGCAGGGCATCTAATGTCATGTCGACCTGTTAACTTGTTATTCATATCAGCGACGAACTTAGCGCCAAGTTGGGCACTTAATGAGCCAAGTTATGTGAGCAATATCACTTAGAGGAGAACTTCCCAAAGTTATTAAGTCGGTAATTTGGTGATGTTAGGAGCCCCGGGCGTCCGCTGAAGCGTGTTCTGGGGCGGGATTATCATGGAGGTGCTTGCACCTCCGTCAGGTGATGGATCTCCCG
>WNWK01000070.1:792500-827500 GCA_009830355.1 Cherax destructor | reverse complement strand
GAAGTGCAGAGTAATGACAGAAGGAGAGGGACTAAGAAGATCAGGGAGAAGTGAGGCTGCAGACAACGTGCAAGGAGAAATGTCTTGCAGTATGAATTGCACTGTACAAAGCATGATGTACATATCAATCTTATGACTTCAGCGGCATATGCAAGATTATTGTAACCAAAAACTGCTTTCTGGAACTTGAACAAAGATTAATCTAGACGCAACACACGTTATTACGGTGTTGGAGTACACGACGCCAGCATGGAATGCATTCCTGATCCAGCATATAACAAAATTAAAGATGATTCAAACGTTTACAACAAAACGAAAGTCAGAACTGACGCGGAATGGACCACAGGGAGAGAGTTAAAGGGTTCGAACTAAGAACTAAGAACATTAAAACAAAGAACTTTTAAATGAAATTCAAGGCTTCTCGCCCATTCTCACCTCTTTTTCGCTTCTTCACTCCCCTTCTTACTCTTTCTATCCCTTGCACACCCCTTCTCGCCTCCTTTAATGCGGACAGTTAGCCTTTTTGAAGCTGAATTTTTTTACCGTTAGGGACAGTACAAGGGTACAAAATTTTTCTCCCACCTACAAAAAGAAAAGACAGCTCAAGGCTTTCTTACCTCTGTAATTTCACACCTCACTACCGTGTACTAAAAGGTTTGAGCTCCTGGGGGAGCATTTACACACTCCTGGTTCCGCTGTGACGCCTAGCTGTGACGGGAGCCAGGGTAGTGCGACGGCAGCCAAGGTAGTGCGACGGCAGCTGTCTCACTCTGTGACGGGTGCTGGTCTTACGGGGAAGTCTGCTGGGAAATTATTTCGCTCGTTCAGTAATACGATAGTGATAAAGTACTGGAATTAGCGGAAGAGAAGGAAGGGGAAAAGTGGGAATTATAGAAGAAAATGATGGAACGGGGAAACTGACATCAGAGAAGACTTCAGAGGTCTGCTGAAAAGATGAAATAAAAGGGAGAGTGGCGTGTTCAAACTGAAGTGGAATATGTTGCGTGAGACTTAAAGTAGTAGGGAAGAATTTTCTAGAGGGCAAGTACTAAATTTTATAATGATCAAACTTATTGACAAGCCAATGCCATTATTGATAAGGGTCATATATATATATATATGTCGTGCCAAATAGGTAAAACTGGTAAATTAGCAAGAACTCATTTAAAAATAAGTCCATTCTAAAATTTTCTCTTATACGTTTAAGGATATATTTTTTTTTCATTTATATTAATGTAAAAAATAATAATTTTGTACCAAAAGAACCTTAGAAAACTTACCTAACCTTATAATAACAAGCGCAATTTAATTTAGCCTAATCCATCTAAATACATTTTAGATAAGTTTACAATAATTTAATAATAAACAAACACAATGAAATATATTTTTTTCTTTAGGTTCAGAATGATTTTTGCGAAATTATTGCGTACACAAATTTTCACTTGCCTTATTCGGCAAGAAGAACGTTGCTATTTAAGCCAAAATCGCAAGTTTTACCTATTCGGCACGACATATATATATATATATATATATATATATATATATATATATATAATGTAGTATATATTTATTTATATAATTACTTAGGATATACCAGGAACAGCAAATCATGGGAAGTACGTTAATGCTGGTGAAGAGTTCATGATCCAAGGAACTGATTCTACCCTTGTCACAAGCAAGATTAACTTCCATTCACCAGGAACTGTATTACCCCTACGAGTTTCACCATTTCTTCCATGAATATGGCACAAGTTTGCTAGCTACTAACAGGCTGTAGCATTTTCCAGGCAAGGCGTATTTTCCAGGCAAGGCGTATTTTCCAGGCAAGGCGTATTTTCCAGGCAAGGCGCATTTTCCAGGCAAGGCGCATTTTCCAGGCAAGGCGCATTTTCCAGGCAAGGCGTATTTTCCAGGCAAGGCGCATTTTCCAGGCAAGGCGCATTTTCCAGGCAAGGCGCATTTTCCAGGCAAGGCGTATTTAGAAATCATACGAAGAAGAAATCATCGTGGGTCTAAAATACTGCTCTTCGTTTCTTGAAATATTTTCGTTTACGAGGAAGATTTTACGAAGATTTCGTTAAGTTCTCGTATTGATTTCTGCCATAATAATAATAATAATAATAATAATAATAATAATAATAATAATAATAATAATAATAATAATAACAATAATAATAATAATAATAATAATAATAATAATAATAATAATAATAATAATAATAACAATAATAATAATAATAATAATAATAATAATAATAATAATAAAATAAGAATATTCGATGTTTCTCTAGGAGTGTTTGGTCAGCCTGGCGTCCAAGTCAGTGATGGTGGTGGTCCATGATCCTCAGCCAGGAAATGTGACTCCATCACAATGATTACTCGAGGCATCGATGGTGCTCCCCCAAGTTTGACTCCTGCCGGCCAGCCTTTAAATAAACACACACACACACACACACACACACACATCTGCAACCACAAAAACGTGAGTACACCCACACACACACACAGATAAACCACATACCACGGGTGGGTCGAACCGGTCAGAGAGTCTCAGAACTCCAGACCGTCGCGTAAGCCACTGGCCCAGTGGCTTACGCGACGGTCTGGAGTTCTGAGACTCTCTGACCGCGGGTTCGAACCCCACCCGTGGTATGTGGTTTGTTTGCAATCGTGTCATTACGATTTCGTGAGACACACAGATACATATACACACACAGACCCATGAGACATGACTTGACCCCTGGGAATACAAATAGGCGAGTATGGTTGCATACGCAACAATGCAGAGTGGTTGAGTAGCGTCTGCATCTAAAAATTAGATAAATTAGAAAAAAAGTTAAAAGATATGCGCTGATGGTTTTTCAGATTAAATTACAGTGAACAATCAAAAGTCACTGAAGACAATCTCAATTTAGAAAAGTGAGAGAAATTTAAAAATAAGAAAATAGTAATGCTGGGAGGACGGTATGAAATGTTTCTTTAAAAATGTAAGTAGTAGCTAGTTGGAACGGGATGAAAATGAAGGAATTGTGTGCTTAGGTAACTAGAAAATTTAAAAATTTATTAGAAACCACACGAATCATTGAAGAAAGTACACCACTAGTATCGCCGGTACATAGCACCAGCAGGAAGTTCCTACCAAGGAAAACATCTCTAAAAACAAGAGAACATCCAGAGATTCACTACGAGACTGTTCCAGCAGCTAAGAGGAATGATCTGTGAAGTAAGATAAAAAAAAATTACAAGAGGCAGCATCACATCATTACGACGTACAAGATACACAGAGAACTTGATAAAACAGAAACGGACAGAATGGGATACACAGAGGTCATACATTGAAAGTGGATGCATAAGACGCATGTAAGTTACAGGAATTTGAGAAAGTTGGAAGTGGAACGACCTAGATGAATATTGGAGCCAGACTCCATATATAATTATAAGATTTAAGTATGACATATTTCATGAAACAAGGAATAAAGGTTGACCCTCGGAGAGCACCTGAGAAGCAAGCTAAATTTTCTTTAGGTGTCATACAGGAAATCTTGCCAGCAAAAGATTATATATAATGCAATGTGTCTCAAGGTAACCTTCACCTGACCCTATTATCTCCTCCTCCTCTCCCACCTCCTAATCACTCACCTGGACATTTCTTATTAATGAGCTTGGCTTCGTCTAACGTGTAAGACACGAACTGCACAATATGCACAGGACTTCCTGCCTCCACACCCTCCGGTGATATATATATATATATATTATATATATATATATATATATATATATATATATATATATATATATATATATATATATATATATATATATATATATATATATATATATATATACATACATATATTTATATTAGTAGGTTTGTAGACAGCAACCACTCGGGGAGGTACTACCGTCCTACCAAGTGAGTGTAAAAAGGGAGCCTGTATTTTGCTTTACATGATGGTAGGATTGTTGATGTCTTTTTTCTGTCTCATAAACATGCAAGATTTAAGGTACACCTTGCTAATTCTACTTACACTTAGGTCACACTACACATACATGTACACGTTCATGTATACACATTCATCTGAGTTTTCTTTGACTTTATCTTAATAGTTCTTGTTCTTATTGCTTTTCCCTTTCATATCCATGGGGAAGTGGAATAAGAATCTTTCCTCCGTAAACCATGCGTGTTGTAAAAGTCAACTAGAATGCCGGGAACAATGGGCTATTAACCTCTTTTCCCGTATAACTTACTAAAAAGAAAAAGAAGAAAACCGTCAAAGTGGGATGTTTGAATGTGCGTGGATGTTGCGTTGATTGATAAGAAAGAGATGATTGTGGATGTTATGAATGAGAAGAAGCTGGATGTCCTGGCTTTAAGTGAAACAAAGCTGAAGGGGGTAGGAGAGTTTCAGTGGGGAGAAATAAATGGGATCAGGTCAGGGGTTTCAAATAGAGTTAGAGCTAAAGAAGAAGTAACAATAATATAGAAGGATAAGTTATGGCAGGAAAAAAGAGAATATAAATGTGTAAATTCAAAGATTATGTGGAGTAAAATAAGGGTTGGATGTGAAAAGTGGGATATAGTAAGTGTGTATACATCTGGAGAAGAGAGAAGTGTAGAGGAGAGAGAGATTTTTGGAAAATGTTGATTGAGTGAGTGCGTGGGGAGTTTTGAACCAAGTGAGAGAGTACTTGTGGTTGGGGATCTCAATGCTAAAGTGGGTAAAAATGTTGTGGAGGGAGTAGTAGGTAAATTTGGAGTGCCAGGGGTAAATGAAAATGGGGAGCCTTTAATTGAGCTATGTGTAGAAAGAGGTTTGGTAATAAGTAATACATATTTTATGAAAAAGAGGATAAATAAGTATACAAGGTATGATATAGCACATAATGAAAGTAGTTTGTTAGATTATGTATTGTTGGATAAAAGGTTGATGGATAGGCTTTAGGATGTACATGTTTATAGAGGAGCAACGGATATATCGGATCATTATTTAGTTGTAGCTACAGTTAGAGTAAGAGGTAGATGGGACAAAATGAAAATGACAATAGCAAGTAAGAGAGAGGTAAAAGTGTATAAACTAAGGGAGGAGGAAGTTAGGGTGAGATATAAGCAACTATTGGCAGAAAGGTGGGCTAGTGCAAGTAGGAGTAGTGGGGAGGTTGAAGAGGGTTGGGATAGTTTTAAAAATGCAGTATTAGAATGTGGGGCAGAAGTTTGTGGTTATAGGAGGGTGGGTGCAGGAGGAAAGAGGAGTGAGTGGTGGAATGAAGAAGTAAAGGGTGTGATAAAGGAGAAGAAGGTAGCTTATGAGAGGTTTTTACAAAACAGAAGTGTTATAAGAAGAGCAGAGAATATGGAGAGTAAAAGAAAGGTGAAGAGTGGTGAGAGAGTGCAAAAGGAGAGCAAGTGATAGAGTGGGAGAGGTACTGTCAAGAATTTTTGCTGAAAATAAGAAAAAAAATTGGAGTGAGATAAACAAGTTAAGAATGGATTTGTCAGTTAAAAACAGAGTAGAGAAGTTAGTAGATGGGGAGCTGGAGGTATTGGGTAGATGGCGGGTATATTTTGAGGAACTTTTAAATGCCGATGAAGAAAGGGAGGCAGTAATTTCATGCACTGGCCAGGGAGGTACAACATCGTTAGGAGTGAAGAAGAGCAGGATGTGAGTGTGGGGGAGGTGCGTGAGGCATTACGTAGAATGAAAGGGAATAAAGCAGCTGGAATTGACGGGATCATGACAGAAATTTTAAAAGTAGGGGAAGATATAGTGTTGTCGTGGTTGGTATTTTTGTTCAGTAAATATACGAAAGAGGGAAAGGGGACAAAAGAGATTGTAAAAATTATAGGGGAATAAGTTTACTTAGTATACCAGGTAAAGTGTATGGCAGGGTTATTATTGAAAGAATTAGAGGTAAGACAGAGAGTAGGATTGTAGATGAGCAAGGAGGCTTTAGAGTGGGTAGGGAATGTGTAGATCAAGTGTTTACATTGAAGTATATATGTGAACAGTATTTAGATAAAGGTAGGGAAGTTTCCATTGCATTTATGGATTTAGAAAAGGCATATGATAGAGTGGATAGGGGAGCAATGTGGCAAATGTTGCAAGTGTATGGAATAGGTAGTAAGTTACTGAAGGCTGTAAAGAGTTTTTATAAGGATAGTGAGGCTCAGATTAGGGTGTGTAGGAGAGAGGGAGATTACTTCCCGGTAAAAGTAGGTCTTAGACAGGGATGTGTAATGTCACCATGGTTGTTTAACATATTTATCGATGGGGGTTGTAAAAGAAGTAAATGCTAGGGTGTTGGGGAGAGGGGTGGGATTAAATTATGGGGAATCAAATGCAAAATAAGAGTTGACACAGTTATTTTTTGCTGATGATACTGTGCTTATGGGAGATTCTAAAGAAAAGTTGTAAAGGTTAGTGGACGAGTTTGGGAGGGTGTGTAAAGGTAGAAAGTTGAAAATGAACATAGATAAGAGTAAGGTGATGAGGGTATCAAACGATTAATATAAAGAAAAACTGGATATCACATTGGAGAGAGGGATTATAGAAGAAGTGAATGTTTTCAGATATTTGGATGAGGTTAACCATAGAACTGATGAAGGAAAAAAGACGAGTGGTGCGTTGAGGCATCTGTGGAGACAAAAAAACGTTATCCATGGAGGCAAAGAACTGAATGTACGAAAGTATAGTGGTACCAACACTCTTATATGGGTGTGAAGCATGGGTTGCAAATGCTGCAGCGAGGAGGCGGCTGGAGGCAGTGGAGATGTCCTGTCTAAGGGCAATGTGTGGTGTAAATATTACGCAGAGAATTCAGAGTGTGGAAATTAGGAGGTTTGGAGTTACTAAAAGTATTAGTCAGAGGGCTGAAGAGGGGTTGTTGAGGTGATTTGGTCATTTAGAGAGAATGGATCAAAGTAGAATGACTTGGAGAGCATATAAATCTGTAGAGGAAGGAAGGCGGGGTAGGGGTCATCCTCGAAAAGGTTGGAGGGAGGGGGTAAAGGAGATTTTGTGGGAGAGGGGCTTGAACATCCAGCAACCGTGTGTGAGCGTGTTAGATAGGAGTGAATGGAGACGAATGGTTTTGGGGATCTGACGAGATGTTGGAGTGTGAGCAGGGTAATATTTAGTGAAGGGATTCAGGGAAACCGGTTAGCCGGACTTGAGTTCTAGAAATGGAAAGTACAATGCCTGCACTTTAAAGGAGGGGTTTGGGATATTGGCAGTTTGGAGGGACTTCTAAATTGTCGTATCTGAGCGCCTCTGCAAAGACAGTGATTATGTATGAGTGTATATATATATATATATATATATATATATATATATATATATATATATATACATACATATATTCATTCATCGTGTACAAGAAATTCCGGACAGGTTGGCTGCTTGCATCACGAAACTTTTTCTCTGCAACGTGCCTTGAGAGAGATAAGTTGGATGTCTTTATCTCTCAGGAAACTTTTGACCTCCACTCAGCCACAATAGAGAATGGGAGTTCGTGGTGAAAACTTTCTGGATGGAAGCTTTCTTATGTCTCACTCCTGTAAAACTTCTTCCCTACCACTCTACCCACGTTATCGACCTTCCCTCCCTCACCCTACCCACGTCATCACGCTACCCTTCCTTTTACCCTTCCTGTCAGTCTTAAGGTTCTGATATTACAAGTCAAAGTGAGTTATTAATGGAAATAAGTCACTTTGTCCTCCCCCCCATCCCTCATACCACAACACACCCTTAAACGAACACCCATCTCTCCACCTCATCTCCCTAGCACTTCTTTCACGACACCCTCCACCACAAACCTTCCACTACACACCCTCCAACACAAACCCTCTCAGCCATACACCCTCCACACACACACACACTCCCTCGTACCCCCTTCCCCATACACGCTCCTCCATTCACCCATCACTCTTCCTCACTCCCTCAGGCAAATTTATGTATATTAATTATTCCCTTAATCGCTTTTTGATGGCAAACCTCTTGTGTTAAATTTATATTCAGGACTGAAGTGTTTGGCCAGTCTGGTGCGAGCCTGACCAGCCTTAACAGTGTGACCAGTCCGGCTGACTGGCCTTATCAGTGTGACCAGTCTGGCGTAAATCTTATTCCTGGAGTCTACCTGGAGAGAATTCCAGGAGTCAACGCCCCCGCGGCCCGGTCTGTGACCAGGCCTCCTGTTGGACCAGAGCCTGATCAACCAGGCTGTTACTGCTGGCGGCACGCAGTCCAACGTACGAACCACAGCCCGGCTGATTGGTTATAACAGTTTCAGTGGCTGCGTAAATTGTAATTGACATTTGTTAATATTTTTTTCCCTGTTGCTTTCAAGAAGATGCATTGATGTCCAACAGGAGAGAGAGAGAGAGAGAGAGAGAGAGAGAGAGAGAGAGAGAGAGAGAGAGAGAGAGAGAGAGAGAGAGAAATTCTTGCGGGAGTGGAAGGGGTAAAAAGGATTTCTAATCAGAAGACAAGAAAGTTCCTCCAGGGAGAGTAAAAGAGTAAAAACTTGCCTAATGAAGGTAAGAAAGAAAGACCGTGTGAGCAGCTGAGGAAGAAGAGAAAACATAGAAGAATTTAACAAGAGGAAGACAGATAAATGGCTCAGAGAACCGACGAGTTGATAAATTAGACACATGTGCAACACTTGGGTATCTTTACCCAAGTGTTGAACTATTCTTCTTTGTATTGGACTGATGAAGCCATTGTATGGCGAGACCTATTCACAAAGAAGTTACCCAAGTGTTACATATGTGTAAGTTACCCAAGTGTTACATATGTGTCTAATGTAAAGAAACAACTGACAAAAGTTTGCATTATCTAACAATGAAGTTCGTTTAGTAAGTGAAGAGGGAAGAAATTATTGTGTCGAAGTTAATAGAATAAAAGAGGAGATAACATTGCTCTTTTATACCACTTTCTGTTCACTCTAGTTTTTCAGCAGTTTTCTCAGCGGTGTGAGGCTGAAATATTTTTTTTTTGTCTTCTGCTTTACTGTACTCACTAATATGGGGTTGCAAGAGGTTGAGTCACAGCTCCTGACCCCGCCTCTTCGCTGGTCGCTACCAGGTCCACACACTCCTGGCTCCAAGAGCCTTATTGTACTTCTACGTGTAAGTTTGTTTCTTCCCTTGAGGTAGGTGTACTAAGGCGCCATGTTCCTTCTGTTGTCTCAGGGAGAACTAGAGTGGCAAACTTCAGTGGGTTCTTTCACTGTACATGTAACTAATGCTAACACTGAAGAAATATATCTGATACTATATTACAGTATATGTTACTAATCATTTTTTTTGACGTGGTACTCACATGGTGAAGAGCTCAGCAACCATGGAATTGAATCTGCCTCCCCTTCCGCCGATCGAAGATAATTGCCTCCCATTCCCCGTCGGATTTAGCCCCTCCCATGAATAATCATAACAATGACGGGGTACTCAACGTCAGTATCTTAACGCTGCAGTATTAATATACTCAAGCTGCAGATTACTTGCAACTCACCATTCTCATATTTAACACAAAGGACCCTTAACAATCTTGCTCCTTCCATTAAGTTTAAAGCTGAAAGGGAATCTAATTCTTTGCTTCCTTTCCTTGATGTTCATGTCCACCGCTCAGATACAGGTTTTGATTTTTCTGTGTACCGCAAGTCTATGCACAGTGGCATGTACATTCACTACTTTTCTTATCGTGCTTCCTCTGTCAAGAAAAGTGTTATTATTTCCCTCTTTCTCCGTGCTCTCCACATTCGTGGTCCTAAGTTCCTTGAATCAGAAATTTCCACTCTTCGTAATTCATTTTCTCGTCTTGGCTACCCTTCCCATGTCATAGACTCCGCCTTTTCACGTGCTAAACGGACTTTTTTCTCTCCCAAGCTCTCTACTCCTGGGAACTCTCCTGTCCTCTGCCTTCCCTATATTTCCAGTCTTTCTAATCTCAACAACTCTCTCTGTTCCTTAGACATCAAACTTACTTTTCGCCAGACTAACACTTCGCACCAATCTAGTTCATACCTCTTCTCCCTCTATAGATGCTCCTGGTGTCTACTCTATTTCTTGTTCCTCTTGTCCTCTTCAGTACTTTGGAGAAACTGGCCGTTCTCTTTCTGACAGACTCAGGGAGCACAAAAGTAGTGTTAGTCTTGCCGACACCAACAATGCTCTTTTCTGTCATGTCAGAGATCACAGTCATCCTATTGACTGGTCTTCTGCTAAAACTGTCTACCCTACTTCTAACTTTCACAGACGCCTTCTGGTTGAATCCTCCCTTATACATAACTTTCCTTGTATGAATCTTAGTCGTGGCTTTGTCTCTGTAGATGCCTGCATTTCCCATTACATTGTAAAATGTCCAAAACTTCAGAACACCCGTGACTTAACCTGATTATTTTTTTTCCCTTCTCCCTCTTCCCCTTTCCTCTTTCTCCTTCGGGTTTTCTTTCTTCTGCCTTGGGTGTTTGGTCCTTTATTATTTTTTTTTTTTTTTTTATTCCCCCTTCTGTGTTTTTGTTCCTACCCTTCGTGGGTCCCTAGCTCCCTTGCAATGCTCCTCTTTCTTAGTCTTTGACTGACTCCACTACTACTACCACTACTACTACCTCTATCTCTCTACTTCCTTTCCTACTACCTTTCTTGTCCCGTCCCTGTCTGCTGGCTTATATATACTCCCTCCTTCTTTCCCTTCTGTTAGTGTGACTTTGTAAATGGTCCAAGTCGGACCGAAACGTCGTCATAAGCTCCCCTCTCCTATGTGCGGGTTATTTGTGTATACTCATATTAATTATTCCTGGCTACACATGAAGGTCTGTCACCAAGCACTGATACTGCTCACAAGTTATCGCTTTATACTTGCTACCACTACTATCATAATACATCTCCTTAAATATCTATACATCTATACATATGCAAAATAACCAAATTGAGAGATGAATGATAGATTTAGGCCTTTCGTGGTGCAATCAACACATCAACAGCTTACAATGATGCAGAAATAGAGTAGGACATCCTTGGAGATTCGTTCAGGGAAAAAGAGTCGTTCCCCTGAACGAATCTGCCTGGATTTCCTTCTCTATTTCTGCAACATTGCTACCTGATGACGTGTTGATTGCAAAACGAAAGACCCAGAGCTTTCATTCAACCCCCACATAGTCTAAAGCTACTTCATAAAATCAATATTCACATAAGTAATACCATGGGAGGGGAACGAAGACATATATAATCTCTTGCGTGACATTATAACACTAATCACCAATTACACGGGCACACACACTTCACCCTAAACTAAAATAATTTATGAGCTGGTACTTTATGAAAGGTCAAACACTCTGGAACACGTGGCACTTTGGGGTACTTCTATTATTTTCTTGGTACCAATCTGACGATAGTCACATTACGGGTAAAAACACACCAGAAAGCACTTAAAACTTTTTATGAATAAAAGTTTCGGTCCTGGGACCTTGTTCACTCCAAACACATTACGTGGTTAAGAACATAAGAATGGAGGAAAACTGCAGAAGGCCTACTGGCCCATACAAGGTAAGTCCTTATCTGGCCCATACAAGGCAGGTTGATCATGTACCTTCAACAACACCTCGTCCGTATTATATTCCAGGGTGATAAGCACAAGGTTATAAAAGACAGTGCAAGGTGCATTTCTGTGTTCTATAATAACACCAGGAGTCACATCTCCCTGCTCCATAGACACTGTGAGTCACATCCCTATATTAAATAGTCAATAAGTGTCACACCTGTGTTCCGTAGACATTTAGAGCTGCATCTTTGTGTTCCGTAGTCACACCTGTGTAGCATAGACACCAAGGGTCAAATCTATGTTCAGTAGTCGCCAGTAGTCACACCTTTGTTGCATAGATACTAAGGGTCGCATCTCTGTGTTCTATTGTCACTATACGAGTCCCTTGTCACTCCCACATTTCTCTCAGCTCACTTTCATATTCCCCCTTCCTCTGACTCTCCCCCTCATATTTTTATTTCATTTTTCCATTACCCTTATCTTTCCTTTCAGTTCACCCCTCACACTCTGTTCTCTCCTCCTTTTTCGCTCTCCTCATACCTCCCTTTTATTAACTTTTACCTTCCATTTCCCCCTTCCCACTGTTCCTCTAGCCATCACTGACTCCCGTCACCAAACCTTCTCTCTTCCCTCAGGGAGGCAGAAGAAAGTTTACTTTACAGTAGCTTATCGTTATAGCATTCGCCTCTAAACAGAAATGGACCGGGCGGAAGGTATAGGCAAATGTCGTTACACAAGCGAGTTACCTATTATGAAGGTACTTATGGGATCACTAGGTAACACAACTAGTGTATGACAGAGAGGGCCTGGAGACCATGTCTGGGGGCGATGACCCCCGGAATCAACTCGTTAATGATCCAAGTCAGACCGAAACGTCGTCACAAGTTTCCTTCTCTAGTGTGCGGGTTATATGTGTATTGTTCCAGTCACGGTATTGTGCCTTATGCTGCTTTATAGATAATATCTGAAATAACTGAGTAAGAATTGCAAGTCTTGGAAAATTAACTGTGTGAAAAGATGCTCCGAGAGTGAGCCTCCGGGAAGAGATACCTCCAAAGTTTTTTTGTTTATAACTTGAGAACGCCTCATCCGATCAGCTTCAAATTTTCAGTGTCCGTAAACTATAACTAGAAGAATAGCCCACAGACCTATTGACATGTGCAAGTGTCTTTCGGTCATATTATGCAGACAATTCTCGATTAGTTAAAAAAAATTAGCCTCTTTTGATCATCTTCAAACTTTCAACATTGGTTTACTCTACTTAGAAGAAGGTTGGTAGTGTTACTGAAGTGTTTAGGTTTCAGTTTTTAAATTTTCTTTTAAATGGTACAAAAAAATTTTAATGAAAAAATTACATTATGCTTCTTCTGAATGGCTGCGATCTCCAGTGGTTGAATTATCTTATAAAAGGATATTATTATTTTTTGGATTTAGGCTGAGTAGGTTCAAACTTGCGAATTTCTTAAATAGGTAATAAACTTGGAATTGTTAGATTCCATGCAATAACTGGAGAATACATCGTCCGGTCAGCTTCAAACTTTTTAATACTTATGTGTTTCTTCTTAAAGGAAATTTTGCAATGATTATGGGATATGCAAACTATAATTTGCCAGACTTATTAAACAAATTCGTTTCTTTGCAATAGCTGCAGAATGCCTCTTCTGATCGGCTTCAGACTTTAAACGCTGGTGTATCTTGCTTAGACAAATATTTGGATTAAGTTTGAACTGTGTAGGTGTCAATTTATTAATTTTGTAGAAAAAATCGGGAAAATTTAATTACTTATCGATTTTCATACGATAATTTGCGAATGCCTCATCTAATAAACTTCCAGTCTTCAACGCCGACAATTTAAGAATGCAACTTTTTAGTAGCTTCAGACTTAGTGCCGGCGCATTTCGGGACACTGACCTCTGTCAGATATCTAGAGAATGACTCTTCCAGTTGGTTTGTAACTTTCAAAGTTGGTGTATCTTAATGAATGGTTTTAATTGGTTACGCTCTGTGTAGGTGCCAATTTTCTATTTTTATAAAAAAAATTGTGATAGTTTCCATGCATTAAATTGTGAACTCCTCTTCTGACTGACTTAAAATCTTCGATTCTCAAATTGAATTACATTAAAAAAAACTCTATTCTGTATTATTCATTTTTCTGAGCGTTAAGGTAGAGGGGGCTAGGCTTGTGGGATACGTGGATACCTTTCTTGGATCTCTCAGAGACCGAAAAATCCTATATTTTTTTCAACGTTCAAAAGGGTGACCTGTTCTCTGGTCGGGGTCTGCAAGGTGGCCGCCTACACCCGCTGTTGGGACGTGACTAGCATAACGCCCACGTGGGGAGGCGAGGTTAGTGGCGAGAAGGAAGTGGGGAGGTAGTGGGGAGAGTGTGGAATTAGTGGGGAGAATATGGGAGGCAGTAGTACATGACTAAGATTCTCAGCATTATCATCTCAGCACATAAACAAATTTCTGTCTCGTCT
Organism: Cherax destructor; assembly: GCA_009830355.1. Lineage (NCBI taxonomy): Eukaryota > Metazoa > Arthropoda > Malacostraca > Decapoda > Parastacidae > Cherax > Cherax destructor. Next base: position 813,486 of record WNWK01000070.1, on the reverse strand, counting down.
TAAATGACAAGGGTTCAGAGATTTACGTAATAATAATAATAATAATAATAATAATAATAATAATAATAATAATAATAATAATAATAATAATAATAATAACATCACTAGACTCTTGCACATCGTGATCCCTACTCCCATTCATTCCCATGTCCAACACTGGGTCTATTTGTATAACTAGCTTTTGTTTCCACAATGTAACTATAGAACACAGTAGCAGTACACACCGAAGGATGATTCAAAGTAACTATCACACAGAATTGGGTAACCTCACACTGTGGGTGTTCACATCAGGGGCAAACACACTGAGGGGGAGTTTATCTCTGTGTGTTGACGCTGAGAGTGTTTTTATAACCCAGTTATAGGGATTAAAGTCTCTTTAGCTGGTGGTGTACAATTGATACACAGCGTTAATGATAGACTTTTATCACAATAATCACATAAAACAATTGTACGAATACAGATATGGACAGTTCAGCTGACAGAATGATTGCAAATGTGTTCACCTATGTTGATTTTGAGCAATATTGTCAAGAGGTTCCTGAAATTACCATGAACGCTCATGAAGAAATCTCGAAAAAATTTGTCACTTGAGAAAGATAAAAAGGATAAGAATGAGAAGTAATAACAATAATAATAATGATAATTATTATTATTACTATTATTATTATTATTAAACCCAAGTGGGATAAACAGCCTAAAGGTTACGAGAGAAAATAAATTAATGAATGTACTTATCCCTCTCAAGCATTAACATTTCTTCTATTAGCATACGATCGCTAATGTTCAAACATTCTTTAAAATAAACATTTACATGCATTTACTAGCACATATTTCTCACTAATAAAGGAAGACTAAGAATAAATAGAATCAATGTAGAGGAGGCAACTGTGGGAAGAGAGAGGCCAATGGTGCCAATGGTACCCGGAAATGGGGAGGAAATTGTGCCTGTTGACCAAGTCAACAGAAATTTTTGGTTGTGTGTGTTGAAGGTTTTTGTTGGCTAAAACTGTATTTATTGAAGTGTGTTTGTTTGTGTGTGTGTGTGTGGTGTGTGTGTGTGTGTGTGTGTGTGTGTGTATGTGTGTGTGTGTGTGTGTGTGTGTGTGCGTGTGTGTGTGTGAGTGTGCTGGAGTGTTATTATGTGGTTACTGAAGTGTGTTTGTGGATTTTACAATTACTGAAGTGCCTGGAGTGTGTTCGGAGCTTTGCACTTAGTGCAGTGTTGGAGTTGTGCGTGTGACTTTGTAGTTAATGTAGTGTATTTGTAGCTATTGGAGTGTGTTTGTAGCTTTGTAGTTAATGGAGTGTGTTTGTGGTTGGATAGTTACTGGAACGTGTTTGTGGTTGGGTGATTACGAGAGTTTGCTTCTGGTTGTGAAGTTATTGGATTGGTTGTTTCTTTTTCATGTTTTACTGGACATCAAGTGTAGTGCGGATGTTGGTAGCCGCAATATGTCACTTTTTTGTTAATGTCAAGTCCCTGACAGGGAACTCTAACACAAATACGAACTTTGAAAGCTAAACAAGACAGCCACAGTGTGAGAGGCAGAAGTGCTGCCTAGGTCCTTCCTTTCCTCATGAAGGAACCAGACCCTCGTGGGCCTTCACGAGAATGATGCCAGCACTTCACAGTGTCGGGTAAATAAAGAGATCCACTAAGCTATCATACGCTAGGATCCTCATCACCTGAAATTTACAGATTTCCGATTAGAAAAAAATACTACCACCACAGCTTTTGGATCGTTTTACTTACAGAACCAATGTTGGTTGAAGCGAATTTATTTTCTCTGGCGATGATTTTCTAAAATAGTTTAGTTAATGTCCCTTTGAAAAACTCCAGTTACATATACAGATATGCTTATATGATATTCCATCTTTAAAGATGGAATGTAAAAGAAATGTAGCAGAGCGAGTCTTTGTTGAGCGAGGTTAATACGTCGTCTTGGAAAAAAGTACACTGTTTGTATTTTATAGACCTTGTTTGTATGTTACTCGCCATTCACTCACTCTAATTTTTAGAGATAAATAATCCTTACGAGCTAACAGTAATTCATATTTTAATTACAGCTGAAATATGGTTACTTTTCGATCTAGCCTGTTCCTAATATGAAAATAAATTGTATATATATATATATATATATATATATATATATATATATATATATATATATATATATATAGAGTGTGTAAAGGTAGAAAGTTAAAAGTGAACATAGATAAGAGTAAGGTGATGAGGGTATCAAACGATTTAAATAAAGAAAAATTGGATATCACATTGGAGAGAGGGATTATGGAAGAAGTAAATGTTTTCAGATATTTGGGAGTTGATGTGTCAGCAGATGGGTTTATGAAGGATGAGGTTAACCATAGAATTGATGAAGGAAAAAAGGTGAGTGGTGCATTGAGGTATCTGTGGAGACAAAAACGTTATCCATGGAGGCAAAGAAGGGAATGTACGAAAGTATTGTGGTACCAACACTCTTATATGGGTGTGAAGCATGGGTTGCAAATGCTGCAGCGAGGAGGAGGCTGGAGGCAGTGGAGATGTCCTGTCTAAGGGCAATGTGTGGTGTAAATATTATGCAGAAAATTCGGAATGTGGAAATTAGGAGAAGGTGTGGAGTTACTAAAAGTATTTGTCAGAGGGCTGAAGAGGGGTTGTTGAGGTGGTTTGGTCATTTAGAGAGAATGGATCAAAGTAGAATGACTTGGAGAGCGTATAAATCTGTAGGGAAGGAAGGCGGGGTAGGGGTCGTCCTAGAAAAGGTTGGAGGGAAGGGGTAAAGGAGGTTTTGTGGGCGAGGGGCTTGGACTTCCAGCAAGCATGTGTGAGCGTGTTAGATAGGAGTGAATGGAGACGAATGGTTTTGGGACATGACGATCTGTTGGAGTGTGAGCAGGGTAACATTGTGTGAAGGGATTCAGGGAAACCAGTTAATTGATTTAGTTGGACTTGAGTCCTGGAAATGGGAAGTACAATGCCTGCACTTTAAAGGAGGGTCTGAGATAGTGACAGCTGGGAGGGACTTTTCTCAGCTGTAGTATCTGAGCTCCTCTGCAAAGACAGTGATTATGTATGAGTGTGGTGAAAGTGTTGAATGATGATGAAAGTTTTTCTTTTTTGGGGGTTTTCTTTCTTTTGGGTCACCCTGCCTCGGTGGGAGACGGCCGACTTGTTGAAAAAAAAAAAAAAAAAAACTATATATATATATATATATATATATATATATATATATATATATATATATATATATATATATATATATATATATATATATATATATATATATATATATATATGATATGGGGTCCACCTCTGGTGTAAATTGTGGGACCCATTGCCTCGGAGAAGTGGATAAAAGGCTTCAAGGAAGAATATTTAGATTTCTTTCTGAAGCCATTTGAATATTCCACTTCCCCTACCACCCCATCTTTTATACATAAACTTTATTTCAAGACAAAATACATTGACAAAATACATTGACAAGAATACAATAGGGAGTAAAACAACATAGATAACAACTCAGAGCTACATGTCAAATACTTCGTCCAGCTCCCCGGCAGTGGGCCGCGTGCCCAGAACGCTGCAGGCATTTCCCCTTTGGATCGCCACACTGAGTCTCTGAAAGAGGAAGATGGTCGCCCTGTGGTCCCTGGTTTCTATGATGAGTTTCTCACCCAGCTCTTTGAGAAACTTTAGAGCACACTTGCCCCACGCTCCAAGGGTCTCAGACCCTATTGGGATGAAGTTATAGCAAGGAGAAGGTCTTCATATATATATATATATATATATATATATATATATATATATATATATATATATATATATATATATATAATGTGGGAGAAAGGAGATAAACAGGTAGAGGGAGAGAACTAATGTGAAAGGGAGAGACTTCAAATCTCTCATAATCTCATAATTTCCTCAGGCCTCGCTCCCTGCCTTCCTGGGGTACCTGAAGGCTTCCCACCTCACCCTACCGTCGAAAACTTGTGTAATATCTCATCTCAAGCGAGATCCCTCTCTTCCCTCCCTTCTTCTCAAATTACTCTCTCCCTCTTAATTCCAACAACTTCATCAACCCTCACAGCACCTGCAGTAACAGGTGTTAGTGACTCGCCGTTTGGGTCGGTCTTCACAGAACACACTGAGCCGTGAACGAGGTGTTTAGGTATCCCCGAAGGGGGATTTACAAATGCATACCTGATTTTTTTTTTTCATATTTCTTTTGTCTTACTCCAACTTCATTTTATTTCGCTCGTAACCCGAGAATGCCTTGGCTAATTTTCAGCGCTTGTGTATGGTAACGAGGACCAGATTCTTGGAACAATTGGCATATTCACGTGAAGCCATTCACAGCATCCTGGAATGGCTCTGATAACTACCAAAGCCCTCAGCAGCGTAGCTTCAAAAGTTCAAAACAGGCGCCTCTTAACTCAAAGACGGCCGAGAGTAAAATTCAAGTTTATAAGTGCAAATTTGACCATTTTACGAGTAAAACTGTGTGAAAATTTGGTTCACGATCAAAATATGTGAGTCTCCCTCTTCTGAACGGCTTCATTATTTAACGGCTGATATATCTTAGGGCCAGGATGGTACCCATTCAGTTTAGTCTGTGTGGGCGAATTTATCACCGCAATAATTTGTTTCTCTTATAGAATTGCAGCAGCACATCACGTTCCTATATACACATATACGTAAGTAAACATCTGCGTACACAAACATGCAAAAAAGAATTACATACACAAATACATGTATACATATATTGTATACATATGAAAGAGTGCAAATATATATAAAAATAATGTGCACATACACACGAATACTTATTTTTCTATTTTGCTGCACTGAAATTTCATGTGTGTGTGTGTGTGTGTGTGTGTGTGTGTGTGTGTGTGTGTGTGTGTGTGTGTGTGTGTGTGTGTGTGTGTGTGTGTGTAGCAGTCTGGTATAAATGCCAGTGTCTGCTCCTAGGTGTGTTTTTAATGTATGAAGCAGGACGAGAGCTTTCTTAGCATACCTGCTGGAGCAGGTATTTTTAATGTATCAAGCAGGACGAGAGCTTTCTTAGCATACCTGCTGGAGCAGGTAAAGCTTTTTAAAGTCACTCATAACTATGATCAAGGTGTGTGCAGTTCTGATAATTATCTGAACTGATATTATATCTGATCTGCTCTGATGTTATATCTGATCTGCTCTGATGTTATATACCACCCTCCAAACATTCCTTCTATGCACCGAGGTAGAGGAGGCTGGGCTTATAGAATACGGATCAAGCAGCGACAGAAATTCATTTAGTTTGATTTCATATCAGCTCTGACGCGTCCTACTGTTCATTTGTTACATTTCCAATTCGTTATTCGTTATCGTAAGCGGTGGATATTTCGTAATGGTGTGATAACGTGTTGAGAGCTTGATGTAAGAGAAGTGGATCCTCTGTTGAGGGTCCTGCCTTTGAAAACTAATACACGAAGAATAAAATTAATCTAATTTGTTGAGAGCTGTTGCACAGGTGAGCCGTGTATTATTTCAATAGCATTGTCGTCAAGATGTACTTTTTAAACAACATTGTCGTCAAGATGTAGTATTCAAACAACATTGTCGTCAAGATGTAGTATTTAAACAGCATTGTCATCAAGATGTTTAATATTTCAACAGCATTGTCGTCAAGATGTTTAGTATTTCAACAGCATTGTCGTCAAGATGTAGTATTTAAACAGCATTGTTGTCAAGATGTTTAGTATTTCAACAGCATTGTCGTCAAGATGTAGTATTTAAACAGCATTGTCATCAAGATGTTTAATATTTCAACAGCATTGTCGTCAAGATGTTTAGTATTTAAACAACACAGTCATGAAGATGCCTAATTAGATTTCATAGGTGAGGCTTAGTCAGCCATCCGAGTCCCTCGATTCCAAGGTTTCTTCAGTACTATTTGAAGCCTCTCTCTCGTTTAACATCTACAATTTTACACTGTCATAAAACTTTTACTGTGATTTAGCTTTGTTTCTCTAGTGCCAAATAAAAATATAAATACGAGAAAATCTTGAGTTGATTACTCTACTAATCAGAGATATCATAACATGGAGTCAGTTGTTTTCCATGTTTACGCTGGAAATTTAATTTGCTACTTTTGGAAACTCCTGTTACCGCTGGAAACTACTGCTGCTACAGTTTGAAGCTCCTGCTGCTGCAAGCTCCTGCTGCTGGAAATTCCTGTGGTTGCAAACTACTGCTGCTGGATATGCCGTTTTGCTATTGCTAAAAGAAATCTGTTGTTAGGTCCTCATGTTCCTGCTGGAAACTTCTGTTGTTGCTGGAAACTCCTGCTGCTGCTGGAAGTGGAAGTTTCTTATGCTCTTTAAAACTAGGAATGCCGCTGATGCTACAAATACCTAGAGCTACTAAAACTCCTGGAATCTTCTGCTGTTTGGAACGTCGCTTTCTGCTGGAAACCTCTGGTACTGGAAACCTCTGGTACTGGAAACCTCTGGTACTGGAAACCTCTGGTACGGGAAAATTCTCTTTTATTCTGATGAAAACTTTTCGTTGTTCTTGAAAATCCTGTGACTCCTTCTACTGGAAATTTTTGTCTGAAAATTCCACCTGTTGATTTTACCCTTCGGCGCCGGTAAAGAGAGACATATTCACGCCAATCGTCTGGAAAATAACTTGGCATGACTTAAGCTGGCGAAAAATGAAGCATCTACGCAAACAGTCATGGAACAACAGTACGACGCGAGGAGGCTCATTTTCTTTACGCTGGAATGAAAAGAAAAACAATCCATTAAGTTGGGAAACGAGTGAATTTTAGATATTTTTTTCCACCTTCTCTTCCTCCTATATCGCGCCACCTTCTCTTCGTCTATTTTCGTCACCTCTCCTTTCTTCTCCTACACCAGCTTTTATAGCCCTCCTTTTTCTTCTATCTCTAGTTCTACCTTCCTCTTCCTCTCTTCGTCTTTTATTAACTTTCTACTACGCCTTCTTGTCATCCTTCTCCCTTTCATTCCTCTAGTTCTAACTCTCTTCCTCTATCTCCTCTTCCTTCTTTCATCACCTCACTGCAGATGCATTCCACCATGAAAGCAGCTACCATAAAAGTAATTTATTTCATTCAGACGCCCAGCATTTCTTTCATGCAGACGCGCCACACTTGTTTCATTCAGACACCCCAAACTTTTTTCATTCAGACGCCCCACACTTCTTTCATTCAGACGCCCCACATTTCTTTCATGCAGACGCCCCGCACTTCTTTCATGCAGACGCCCCGCACTTCTTTCATGCAGACGCCATACACTTGTTTCATTCACACGCCTCACACTTCTCGAAACCCAGGATGCAACTTGACTTTCCTGGCGACGTCGTGAAGAAAGTTGGCTATTCCGCGTCTCTCTCTCTCTCTCGTGCTGAGTACCTCTGCGATATTCGTGATGTTGGCGTTTTTGGCGAAGTTGGCGAGGCTTCCAATTCGCCAACATTGAATATCTTTCTTGCATCTCTTGTATTGGCTATGCTGGCGACGTTAGCCTGGACTCTTTGCCGAAGCCGCTTAGCCATCGTTGGCGAATTTAAGAGGATTCTGTTTGTTGATGGTTTTGTGGATTGTTTGTGGATAGTTTGTGGATAGTGCGCCGTTGATGGATTACGTCGGCGGATTGTATATTTGTCGTTCGATTGTGTTTTGTGCATACTTTTTCGTGCGTCTCTCAGTACACTAGTCTTCGTGCATATGTAAGGATGAAAACGCAATTCTAGCTATAGAAGAGCAATTCTCTCTCTCTCTCTCTCTCTCTCTCTCTCTCTCTCTCTCTCTCTCTCTCTCTCTCTCTATTTCCAGGGCCTCACAATGGAAGATGAATGTTGCTGGTGTGACAAAGAAGTGCTTGGGCCGGGGAAAATGTAATATCCGGATTTGTCGCATTTCAAAAGATGCCATTTTGATCGCGGTGGCTCTCTCCAGCGTGGCGTGAGAGCCACCACCAACAGCCGTAGCGAGAAGAGAAGCGGGTGTAGCTGAAGCAACAACAGCGGTATTAGCAGTACAAACAGCTCCACCACTTGCACCTAATTTTATGGTACTAAATTTTTTGATAGGCTAAAAATCACATAAAACAAAGCAGTGTTTTAAATAAACAGAAAAAGGGAACGGGGAGGCGAACCTTGGTACATTATAATGTACTAACAGGAAGCACAGTTAGAGTTCTCACACACATCGCTCACTTATAAAATGGTTTCGTTCCTCCACACGTAAAATTGTCATTCAGGGAACGCAGTTGTGATTTAAAATGTAAACGAAAAGCTCAGTAAAAAGTAATGTATGGAGAAATGTTTACACAAGTGTTGGAGGGAAAAATTCACCAGTGTTGGAGGGAAGAAGTCACCAGTGGAGGAGAGAAGTCACTAGTGATGGAGGAAAAAAGTCACCAGTGGTGGACGGAAGAAGTCACCAGAGGTGGAGGGAAGAAGTCACCAGTGGTGGAGGGAAGAAGTCACCAGTGGTGGAGGGAAGAAGTCACCAATGGTGGAGGAAAGGAGTCACCAGTGATGGAGGGAAGAAGTCACCAGTGGTGGAGGGAAGAAGTCACCAGTGGTGGAAGGAAGAAGTCACCAGTGGTGGAAGGAAGAAGTCACCAGTGGTGGAGGGAAGAAGTCACCAGTGGTGGAGGGAAGAAGTCACCAATGATGGAGGAAAGGAGTCACCAGTGGTGGAGGGAAGAAGTCACCAGTGGTGGAGGGAAGAAGTCACCAGTGGTGGAAGGAAGAAGTCACCAGTGGTGGAGGAAAGAAGTTAGGCTAAGTTTACAAGGCTGGAACGAGTCTCTCAGGAACTTCCTTCAGACTCCACTGGTAAATACATTACTGGCGGTCAATATATCTACTGCCACGTGTGAATGCATTACTGTCAGTCACTATATACACTGTCAGGAATACATTACAGTCTTCCACTGTTAGGAATACATTACAGTCATTCACTGTTAGGAATACATTCCAGTTATTCACTGTCAGGAATACATTACAGTCATTCACTGTCAGGAATACATTACAGTCATTCACTGTTAGGAATACATTCCAGTTATTCACTGTCAGGAATACATTACAGTCATTCACTGTCAGGAATACATTACAGTCATTCACTGTCAGTAATACATTCCAGTTATACACTTATAGGCACTTCTTATTTAAGACTTACTATTCTAAGGCATACCTTAGTTATGGTTCACCATTCTTATTGCTCTCCTCTCTTATCTTCTTAACTCAAGTTGGCAAGAAATGATCTCAGCTGGAGTTTTGGAAACGCTTAAGATGCAGTTACAAACAGCTTTAACTCCCAAGTCTTGAAGAGTTCCAGCATAATCCTCTCTTCATGTGCTATGGGTGGTACTGTCATTCCTCTAGTGTCATGATAATCTTCTCTACACGTGGACTAGGTGATCTTCTCATTCCTCTGTGATCAGGAAGCCTTCGTCTGTATGATTAACTCTTTGTAATTAACTGTTTGTACTTCTAGGATTAGATTTATGTTTGTGGTGTCCTTCCCTCAGTGTGTTTTTCATCGCATATTTTTCGGAGGCATTTGCAGTTGTTGTAGCCCTTAATACCTCCTCATTTAATTTATTCCAGTGTTCGAACTCTCTGTTTGTGAAGAAAACTTTTGCTATGTCCCTTCAGTTCCACTTTTTCTTTTTAATTTACAGCTATAGACTCTGGTTATCCCAGTTCAGTTGCGTGTGTGCTGTGTGTGTGTGTGTGTGTCCCTCCCACTGACTGATCCACAAAGCTCCGGTGTAAACAAAGAAGACATAACAACACAAGAGTATCGAGCACCTCAACCCGTGTCGTGAGATCAAAGACTTACCAACCCAGATAATGAGACGAGGATTCGACATACCATTACATGTGTGAACATCGCATGTCTTCTACCCTCCCTCCTATCTTCAACGCTTCGCCTATTCCTGCAGCATCATCACTTACCCCTGTCTACTTTTCCCGATCCTCTTTCCCCTTCCCCATTCTCTTATCCTTGTCTATACCCATACCCCTGCCTCTTCCCCAACTTCTGTGTCTTCTTGTCCTGCCCCTTACCAACTCCTGCCCCGACCACAACACTGCAACCTCGGGTCTCCCTCTACAGTAGTTATACCTCAGTGTTAGGGATCAAATACCTCAGTGTTAGGGATCAAATACCTCAGTGTTAGGGATCAAATACCTCAGTGTTAGGGATCAAATACCTCAGTGTTAGGGATCAAATACCTCAGTGTTAGGGATCAAATACCTTAGTGTATAATAGCAAAATAGTACCCAAGGATAAGACAGATAATAATCTAATAGGAATGTAATAGTAATATTATACTATTATACTACTAATATAATAGTTATGTAATGAACTATTTATATAAACAATGGTGAACGTTAATCTGATCGTTTATCCTGCCTTTTTTCGGTTATTTTCTTCTGAATTTTATTATTCACTCCATCTTTCTTCTCTGTTTCCCCGTTCTCGTTTTTTTCTGTCCTTTCCCCATACTTTATCACGTCTTCAGCTCCACATTACTCTTTATTACTTCCCATGCCTACCCATCCATTTGTTTAATCCTCTCCTCGTTATTTATTTCATCTTCCTCTCTTATTCCATCTCCATTGCTCATTTTTTTTATTCTTCATCGCATCACTCGCCTTTTCACTATCCTCTACTCTCCCGTTTCCCCTTCACCCTTGCATCGTTTCTTTCCCCTCTCTGCTATCTCGTTTCTCATCTCCCCTTTATCATATTCCTCTTCCTTCTCTCTCTCTCTCTCTCTCTCTCTCTCTCTTTTTATTACTAGTATTCCCAATACTTAACTAACAAGCCATCCTCCGCTTTCTTTTTTCATCTCTCCCTCTTCCATGTCCTCTCTCCTCTTCCCTATTCTCCCATTCCTCGTCCTCTTCCTTCTCTCTTTTTTCTCCCTCTCCCATCTTCTTTCTCCTTTTTTTCCTCTCCCCGTTTAGCCTCTTCCCTTTCCTCCACTTTCATTTCTGCATCTCATCTTTTTTCCACACTTCCATCATTCCCTCTCTGTCTCTCTCTCTCGCTCTCTTTCTCCTCTTCCCTCTCCTCTTCCCTCTCCTCTCCCCTCTCGCTCGTCCCACTCATCATGGTTGCACCAGCGTCACGGTCACCTGAGTGTGGTTGAGTGGGTTCACAATTCCGTTCAACCACCGCAATATAAATTGATGCAGAAACTCCTCCGTCAAATACTGAACGAATATTTAGCCTGAGTTTCGCGCTGGCAGGAATGTTTTGGTTTCAATATAAAAAAAATAATGCCGAAAAAACACGCGCGCATCAGAATTTTGCATTCAGCCGTATTAGTATTCAAATGCTTGGAAACAAACACACAAACACACGCGCACATGCACGCACATACACGCACGCACGCACGCACACACACACACACACACACGCACACATACACACACACACACACACACATACACACATATCACTCCATCACTCTCCTTGTCCCTCTCCTCACCTCTCTCCCCCTTACAACCCTCTCTTTTCCTTCCTTTCACCCCACTCCACGCAGGGAGAGAAAGTGGACATAGTAACAACCAGCGAAGAGGTGGGGGCCAGGAGCTATGAATCGACCCCCTCAACCACAAATAGGTAAGTACCTTTAAGATTTATTTCCACCTCGCTCTGCCTACGTTTACACGTCTCATTGTTGACATGTGACATAACTCTGACTTGTTACACCCTCGTACGAAACCTGCCTCCTTCATTCCTTCATCCAGGTCATTCCACTTCCTGTGTCCCCTGAGGATGAAGAAATGCCTGCCGAGTCATCCACCAGTTAAAACATCACTGTTGACAGTGACACTTTAACCTGATTGACCAGGCGAGCACCGGACAACACTGGTCCAGGGCCAGGGTGCACGGGAGTCGAAAAATACACTCGAAACTTATCGAACGTATATCAAAGTTAAAGGAGATTTAATAAAACATATGCCTGACACGTTTCAACCATGTTTCTCCCTCTCACCTTCATTGCTATTCTTCCCACTTTCTACCCACATACAGAGCTGTGTTTTTCCCCTCAGTCAGTCTTTCCAAAATACTGTTTTATTTCGCCATAAACTTCGGCTATTGGAAAAACAATATAATAAAATATATCGTGTAATGGGTCCCAATATTTTTCATTAATCCATGAAAATTTGTAAATAATGTAATCCTCATGGTTAAAAAGAGGGGGGGAAATTGATTTTGTATAGAGTAACTGCCACAGTATCTCCCCTACCTGCTCCCACCCTCTCCCAACAAATACCCCAGGTAACCTAGCACACCCCCACCTGCCCCAGCACACTCTCGACTGCCCCAGAACAGCAGCAGCAACCTGGTTGATCTGGCACACCACAGAGGTAGTGATGCAGTTTCCTCTCGAAAACCTCTACGATTCTTCCAGTATTACTTCTGTTATCTGATGGTAGGAGGAAAAACCTTGCAGCAAGGATGTTTACACTGTTGACACAGTGTTGACACTGTGTTTACACTGTTGACACTGTGTTTACACTGATGACACTGTGATGACAGCTGACACAGTGCTGACACAGTGATGACACAGTGTTGACACAGTGTTTTCTTAGTGTGTCTGTGGCTTCCTGCTTAGCACTGAGTCTATTTCACACTTCCTCCCATATCTCTTACTCCAGTGTGTTATTATGGGAGTGTGCAAATTTGGGACCAGGCCCTCCAATATCTCCCATGTGTATACTATCACTTATCTTTCTTGCATTTCTGAGAAAACATTTCCAGTTATCCCATAGTAACAACAAACACTGATTTTAGTGTCTGTAATAACTAAGATCCACTTGTCCACGTGTTCTCTCTAGGCTGAAATACTGCTGTACTCTAACAGCTCCTTTTAAGGCAGGTGAAATTGCAGGTCTGGAGAATGTAAGAAGAACTGCTTAGCACCTTAATTACTTGGCCTGCACTCTTTAGAAAGCAGGAGAGAAAGATTCATCATAAGTTACACTCCCAACGGAAGCAAAAGACTCCAATTAAAAGCAGGAGTACCGAAAGTACTCTGAGAGAAAACACAGTAAGTGTCAGGGGCCCAAGATTCTTGAATAGCCTCCCTTGATACATATAGTGAATTACCAGTAGACCATTAGCGGTCTACAAGAGGGAACTGGATAGGTTCCTAAAGTCAGTACTTGACCCCCTGGCCTGTGATTCGCAAGTTAGACTGCGAGCGGCCAGGAGTAACAGCCTCGTTGATTAGTTCCTGGTTAACCGGGAGGCCTGGTTATGGATCGGGTCACGGGGGCATTGGTCCCAGGAGCACCCTCCAGGTAGGTAGATTATCTGGATCCACGAACGTCCACAAACGTTGTCGTTAGTAACAAAAAAGGCACAATACCGTGACTGGAACAATACACACACAACCCGCACATAGAAGAGAGGAGCTTACGACGAGGTTTCGGTCCGACTTGGACCATTTACAAAGTCACACTAACACAAAGAACAGGTAGAAGAGGTATTTATAGGACAGCAGACAGGGGAGGGCACAAGAAAGTGGTGGAGGATTAATAGTGGAAGTAGTAGTGGTAGTGGAAGTAGTAGTAGTGGGAGAGAGGAGCACTGCAATACAGCTGGCGGCCCGCATAGGGTAAGGACAAGAACACAGAGGGGGAAAAAATGAAAATAAAATAAAGAAGGACAAAAACAAGGCAAAAGAAAGAAAACCCAGAGGAGAAATAAGAAAGAGGAGAAAGAAGAAAGAGGAGAAAGAAGAAAAAGGAGAATGGGGAAGATATAGAAGGGGAAGGAATCAGGTTACGTCACGGGTGTTCTGAAGTTTGGAGCATTTAACAATGTAATGGGAGAGGAAAGCATCTACAGAGACAAACCAGGGCTAAGATTCATACAGGGAAAGTTGTGTATAAGGAAGGATTCAACCAGACGGCGACTGTGAAAGTTGGACGTAGGTTAGACAGTTTTAGCAGAAGACCAATCAATAGGATGACTGTGATCTCTGACATGACAGAAAAGAGCATTATTGGTGTCGGCAAGCCTAACACTATTTTTGTGCTCCCTCAGTCTGTCAGAAAGAGATTGGCCAGTTACTCCAAAGTACTGAAGAGGACAGGAGGAACAATAAATAGAGTAGACACCAGGAGAATCTATAGAGGGAGGGGAGGTATGAACTAGATTAGTGCGAAGAGTGTTAGTCTGGCGAAAGGTAAGTTTGATGTCTAAGGAACGGAGAGAGTTGTTGAGATTAGAGAGACCAGAAATGTAGGGAAGGCAGAGGACAGAAGAGTTCCCAGGAGTAGGGGATTTAGGAGAGAAGAAAGTCCGTTTGGCACGAGAGAAAGCAGAGTCTATGAAATGGGAAGGGTAGCCAAGACGGGAAAATGAATTATGAAGAGTGGAAATTTCTGCTTCAAGGAACTGAGGATCACAAATGCGGAGAGCACGGAGAAAGAGGGAGATAAGAGCACTTTTCTATGTGCGGGTTGTGTGTGTGTTGTCGTTAGTGTCTGGATCTGCGAATATATTGAATCATAAACATCAAAGAGTACCTCTTACAGTATTTTAAATGTTCTGATGGTTCTACGCAGGTGGGAAACGTGCTCTGTATTTTTCTACCTCTGTTACCTCACCTGCCTTGACAAAGATGTCCACACTGTGCAGTACTCTAAGCGAGAGAGCACAAGTGAATTGAACAGCGTTGTCGTTGGCAGTATTTATTTGAGAGTTCTCATTATCCACCCCGTCATTTTCCTGGCTTTCGTAACTTTTGCTTTATTGTGTTCTCTAAAAGGTTGGTCAGCTCACATTGTTATTCCTAGGTCTTTAACATGTTCTTGTTGTTCTATGGAGTGACCCTCCTATGTTTTGTATATCGATTCCAGTACTTGCCCGCCTCACACTCCCAGCACCTGCCCTCAGCACACCTTCAGCACCTCCTCACCTTCCCTAGCACACCCCTAGCACCTCCTTACCTTCCCCAGCGCACCCCAGCACTCACCACCTTTCCCAGTACGCCCCAGCACTCCTCATCTTCCCCAGCACCTCTAGCACATCCTTACCTTCCTTAGCACACCCCCAGCACCTCCCCACATTCTTCAGCACCTCCCCACCTTTCCCAGCACACCCCTAGCACCTCTCCACCTTCCTCAGCACACCCTCACCTACCCCAGCATGCCCACACCTACCCCAGCGCACCCACACCTACCCCAGTACACCCTCACATGGTCCAACACACCCTCACCTGCCCCAGCACACCCTCACCCGGCCAGTATCGGGTCAGGGCGTGATGAGGCGAGAGTGGCAGCGGTTTATGGCCTCGTAGACACTTCCTGTAACACAGCCTCTGGCACCTCCCCGGAGACTTGAAGCTGGGAGGAGGGGCAAGCGAGGAGAAGCAGGGGTGAACAGAGTGGCAGAGAGGGGAGATAATTAGGAGAGGAGGGACTGCGAGGGAGAAGAGAGGGAGGGGAGGGGTAAAGGAATTAGGAAGCAGTGGAAGGGGAGAATGAACAGGGAGGAGAAAGGGAGGGAGGGGAATAGGAAAGGAAGGAGAAAGAGGGAAGGGTCGAAGGAGCTAGTTTTTCCTCCGAAGAAATCTTAGAAAGAGAGAGGAAGAGGGGGAGGGGGAGGGAGAGATAGATAGATAGATAGATAGATATAGATAGATAGATAGATAGAAGAGAGAGAGAGAGAGAGAGAGAGAGAGAGAGAGAGAGAGAGAGAGAGAGTGAGAGAGAGACAGGCAGAGAGACAGACGCATATGTACAGCTACACTCAGTAGACGTATGCATCGACATGCGGTACACAGAGCAACAAATGTGGTTCATATATATATATGCTTACAACATATGTGATACATAGGCGTAGCAATATGCGGCATGTGTCCAACATATTGCCAGCATTTAGTTCACTCTCTGGCACATGACTCCTCGTGTATCATCTTCTGACGACTGAGAATTGGGCCGCCAAGTCAATCTGTCAAATTTGCATTTCAAACACCAAACTACCCCCACTCGCACCACCCAAAAAAGCTCTCTATGGAAATGGGAAATTAATATGCCAAAATATATAACTGTACACGAGGTTATGAAATATTTTGCATGTTTATGGCCTATTTTGGGGGGGACCCTTTTTTATGCATCTCTTTCAGGTGCTATGACAATGAATTATGATTGAGGTTCAGTATATATATTTTTCTTCTGTTTTACAAAGAACAGGGCTTTGTTGCATTAAGTGTTGCACAGCTGGAGACTTGAGACTTTACGAGGAAGAACAGAGATCTGTTATTTTGTGTTGCACAAACGGCCACTTTTTTAATAAAGAGAACAGAGCTCTGTTACTTTGCGTGCTGGGTCACTTTAGAGTCTGTGAAGTGTATGAGGCTTGATCATCAGTAATGTTATGTCATCTTCCACTCATGCTTTGGGAATGAGTTCGTTTGTCTTGATAACCTGAGGGAAGATACATTAAAGTCGTTTCTGTAATACTACAAACAATATGTACGACATTTACCGTTTCTTAGGAGGTTAATTAAGGTTCCGCATTAACTGGACAGGCAATATAACACACTTGGTGCGACTACAGACCTTTATTAGAGTGGATTACAAAAGGTAATAAATATCAATTTAAATTATAGATATTTGCCACTTTTATCATACACACATACACACACACACTCACACACACACACACACACACACACACACATACACACACATACATACAACAGGCCAGTTTCCATTCATTAGCTGTTCCGAGAGAGCAGGCACTGTACTTACCTCCAGGACTCAAGTTCGACTAACCACTTTCTTCCTAATCACTTCATAAACATTAGCTTTCACTCACTCCAACAGCCTATCAGATCCTAAAAATCCTTTGTCTCCACTCACTCCACTCCAACATGCTCACACAAGCTGCTGGATGCTCAGACCCTTATCATTTAACCTCTTTCACACCTTTTCTCCGACCTTTCTTAGGAAACACTTACAACTGTTTCCTTCTACCTCATATAAACCCCCTTTCCTGATCATCCTATTCTGCTCCATTCTCTCTAAATCCTCAACTCACCCCAGCAACCCCCCCCATCCACCCTCTTAATTATTTATTAACTAACCCAACTCAGTCTTCTAATGTCTTCACTCCAAATTCGAGTATAGTGTGGACGAAGCGCTCAACCTGAAAGGGTCACACAACACCTGAGGAACAGGTAATCAAATTTGATTCAGGTAAGGGATAGATGACTCCAAGTCCTAGTTTCAAGAACTCTTCAAGGGTATCAAAGCACCACCTTGAAAATACATTTTCCTGAATAGTGAAAATAAACAGATTCTGTCAATTCCAAAGTTGTATTTGGAGCAGAGTAATGACTTAATATTTGGTTACGAGACGAATATTGATTTAGCGAAGATTATCTCCGCTGTTAATCTACTTTATTACTGCTCTAATTTATACATTTTCTAGAACAATTACATCGCGCTACAAAAAGGTTTCATTAAATGCTTTACCAGAAGGAATTATCATGAATAATTGACTTTTAATGTGGCGAAGTTAATTACGCCTTCTAGAGAAAATTGCAGGGACTGGAGGTGTATGATTCCATACATCATCTTGTGCATACGAACGCACGCATGCGTGTGCTCTCTCAAGTAACGTTACTTGCTTACATTTGCTACCAGGAGTCGAGATCCAGCTCCTTGCCCTGCCTCTTACCGTCTAATTGTCCTGTTTATTTTCTTTTGGGTACTATTATGCTTTTTACCATATTGGGAACTATCCTACCTACTAGCAATTTGGATATCAGTTATATCTACTAGCACCTTCGGTAACGATTTATATTTACTTACATGCTGGGTACTATTATACCTACTAGTACCTTGGGTAACAATCATACCTACCAGCACCTTGGGTAACTATCATACTTACTAGCACTTTGGGTAACTATCATACCTACCAGCACCTTGGGTAACTATCATACTTACTAGCACTTTGGGTAACTATCATACTTACTAGCACTTTGGGTAACTATCATACTTACTAGCACTTTAGGTAACTATCATACTTACTAGCACTTTGGGTAACTATCATACTTACTAGCAATTTGGGTAACTATCATACTGACTAGTACTTTGGGTAACTATCATACTTACTAGCATGCTGAGTACTATCATACCGGCTAGCCTCTTGGGTAACTAACATAACCACAAATATACTGGTTAACTATCATAACTACAAATATACTGGTTAACTATCATAACTACTAGCACAATGGATAATTGTCACACCTACTTGCACCTTGGGTAACTATCATACCTACTAGCACCTCGAGTATAGCTATCATACCTCTTCTTGATGCTGTGTGAGAAATATCTTTACTGTTATATCAACTGGATTTTCATTTTCAAGAATTCAAGAATCGTCGACCACAAAATATGGCTAAGAGGTAGGAAAGAAATGGGCTAAGTAAGGTGCGGGGTATGGAAGAGGAAGTACCGGGAAGGTTATTTTTTAATTCCCGTGTGCCAGTGTTCTCTATAGTACGTCAAAAGAACACAAGATGGTCTGTTTCACAGTTATTCCCCATCACTGCCATGTTGGGGGGAGGGAAAGAAGGGGTTAAAGACTTTTTCCTACTGCCTTGAGAAGCACGTTTCTCGCCATTGGAGTGTCTTGTGCGATGTTTTTACACTTGCCTAGTGGATGATTCTTGTAATATTGTGAAACGAGACCTGTTTGTCACTAGATCTCAGAATGGTGAGCTTTTGTGAATGTGACTTTTTTTTTTGTGACTGATGACCATTTGGCATCATTGCCCCAGGGCATCACTGGCATTTCGGCGGGGTGGGCTTTTGAATGCCTGGGGCGTCAGTCTACAATTTTTGAGTCAGTGTGTATCTTCCGGGAAGTGAGGCAGGGTGCCAGATTAAACACTGGTGCTTCTATTTTTCATCCAAGATCCAAACATTTATATAGTGACGTGTGTGAGAGTACCGAGGCTCATGCATGTGTTATTAATAGACTTTCTGCACTTAAACTGGAGTCCATACTCTTGGAAGTGGACTGAGACTTCGAGGATGTTACCAGTGTATTGGTTAAGCGGAGTGAGTGCCAGCTACAATGATTAACGGTATTCATTTACGATGATGGCTCAGCATTTAGCAAGACATAAGTTAACAGGTGACCTGCCCTGACCTCTCCACGAGTTCAAGCCCACCAAACCCTTAGGTTCAATTTGATATACCTGAGAGATCCCTGCCTACCTTGCATGAGATTATGGATTGCAATCTTCTTAACGTAAAAGTTCACTCTCATTCTTGTTCGTTAAGCAGAGACTGATATAAGGTTGGCATAGGTCAAGTGAGGTGAATTATCCCTAAAACTGGTCTAGTGCCATTTCCCACGTGCCGTGTATCGATCCCTGTGTCAGCCCAACCTTCATTCAACGACCAATTACACTGGAACATTTACCTTTGTAACGAACTATGTACCAGGTGTCATCAATGACATTAGACTAAGTATACACCAAGTCGCAATTTTGACAACCACCTGTGGAGGAAATATTCACCATTTGCTTGATGGAACACGTAGAGACGCTATATCAAGCTCTATGTGAATAAGCTGACACTAATTAATAGAGTCAGTCAAGTATATGTGCGATGAAGTCCTCAGAAGAAGAAGACAAAAGATCTGCGTTTCAGCCACTTTGATTTGTAAGTTAGTATATATATATCTGTTTACATCAGATATATACATATGCTACATGTTCCACTGATTCCTACTTGTTCATGTCTCTCCCATATATAAAAATTTCTATATTGCTCTGCTGTGATTACTTTTTCAGCGTTACAGATTAGAAATGTTAATATACAAAAATAATGAATTAAAAACGGAAAAATGCCTTATCACCTCTGAATCCAAAACCTTAGAAAAATAACGTGAAAATAAAAATATTAATTATCCAACAAAAAAAAGCCAAAAAAATCTAATGCCTTCATATTTTTTTTTTATATTTTATTAATTATTATTATTATTATTATTATTATTATTAATTATTATTATTATTATTATTATTACCTTCATAAAATTAACCAACAATAATTTTGGAAACGTCAAAAAAAAAAATATACACAACATACAAATGTGAGTTCATGCATGAACAGTCAAACAATTAATAATCATGAGGTAAGTAACAGCCAATGCAGTATCAGTAGACTAGTAAATATATACATGTCAAAAGAATAAAAAACTGAGAAATGTGTCATTTAAATTATACAAAAAAAAAAAATATTTTGACAATAATAAAACATTGTGAGCGGTCAGTCATGAATGGAATCTCATTATATTTTTAACATTAACTTAATAACAATTTCACTATTTTTAATAATATTATCAAGACTCATTTGATAGTGATTGGGACAACAGAAGACCCTGTTAGTGGTGACTGTGTCAACAAAAGACCCAGTCACTGATGACCAGGACCACAAAAGACCCTGTCAATAGTGATCCACTTAGTGGTGACTTTGGCAACAAAAGACCAGGTCACTGGTAACAGTGGTCACCACTGCAATAAGCCGACCAGCGGGTTTTAGACACGTAAACATAAAAAAAAAAATTCATTTCACACGAACATCGTGAAAAAATAGTCTTCCTCTGAATGACGTGTCTTGATACCCATATCAACTTATCCTGGATTACTTGAACTCAAAATATCTTCAATTGAAAATTTCAATTTTAGTTCTTACTCGTTTCTTGGTGAGTTCTTAGTTCTTCCACTTTTTCTTCTTCACATATACATTTTTATGGTTTCGCTCTCCTCCTCCTGTCACTCATTCAGGAAAATCCCTGCTCCTCATTCATCCCTTCCCTCTTCTTTTTCTTTTATTTCTTCTCCTATTCCTTCTTCTTCTTCTTCACGGAAGAGCAACCTTGATTATGCAAGCAATTGGACGAGTCAGTTGAGTCCT
>WNWK01000070.1:682500-787500 GCA_009830355.1 Cherax destructor | reverse complement strand
AGGGACCCAGTAGCGATCAGTGAAGAGACGGGGCCAGGAGCTGAGTATCGACCCCTGCAACCACAATTAGGTGAGTACACACACACACACACACACACACACACACACAGCCCCCGGTGGCCTAGTGGGTAAAGCTCTTGCTTGACGCACGGAGGGGCCGGGTTCAATTCCCGGTGGGGCAGAAACATTTCGAAGTGTTTCCTTACATACACATACACACACATATATACAACAGGCCTAGTGTCTAATTGACATGTGCCTAGGACAAAATGGTAACTAACACACACACAATGTTGGCTTCTCAACATAATGTACACACATATCTTCATTTAATATTCAGATCACACGCAATATTGCTAAAGGTTCAATAAGAATAAAGTTGCTTGAGCATAAGCAAGGGTCGCATCTGCCTCTGTATTTCATGTGTTGAATATAATATAGTTATTATAGGAGTTTCTTAGAGCACAAGTCTCCGGGGTTTGCACGCAGAGTCAATTTTGTCGCTGGCGATAAGGAAATTGACTCGAGGTTCTCAAAGACGAAGCTATGACGAAGTGTCACACGCAGAACACCGATAAGAATTTTTACCCGGCCAGGCAAGTGAAGGGAGTTAATGTGTTTTGTGAGTCATGACGGAGTCAGGCACACACGCTTACGTATGTGCACACACTGACACACGCACACACACAGGGTGTGTGTACACACAAACATAAGCCTATAACATATGCATTCGAGAAATCGTAATAACAAAAGTGAGTGAACGATTCGTGAGTGTTGATGGCGGCTTTGAAGGGACTTGAGCGAGAGCACGACACAGACATGTTGGTGTGGGATTAGTCTGTAAAAGCACATCAGCCAGGAGAAAACACCAGCCAGGAGAACACACCAGCCAGGAGAACACGCCAGCCTGGAGAACAAACTAGCCAGGAGAACACACCTGCCAGAAGAACACAACAGCCAGGATAACACACCAGCCAGGAGAACACGCCAGCCTGGACAACACACCGGCATTGTGTCTATTTTTCCATCCAAAAACCTATATTTGCGGTCACAGTGTTGGCTTATACTAACCTCCCTATGCTGTATTGATATATAACAAGTTGGATGAATCTTATTAAATCCAGGAGGCCAAGTGGTTAGCGCACTGGCCTGTGAGTTTTAGGACTCACCGTGGGTTCAAACCCCACCCGTTCTATGATTTGACACACACACAAATGCTCGTTTAGCAAACCTAAGAAAAGCTTTCCAAAATCTCAATATGCAGCACCAGCATGGAACCCACATCTGATAAAGCATGATAACCATAGACGACTGTTAAAGGGCGGCTATGATTGACCGAGGGTAAGGCTTAGACCAGGGACCAGTTTCGAAGCTTAAATTGCTTGGTACTCACCAATTCAGTTGCCTCACTCCTTTACATCTATGATGTGAGTCACTTGGTGACAGTTGGGTAATTCCCGTACTGGTGATGTGGAAAGAATGTAATTGTGGTAGCAGTGGTAGTGGAGGGTGAGGGGTAAGCGTATATGTTGTAGTATGGTGGAGTTAGGTGTGGTACTGGTGATGGGGGAAATAGTGGTGGTGGTGAGAGTGGCGGTGGTGGTTGTGGTGGTAGAGGTAGCAGTGGTGATGGTGGGGGTGATGGTGATAGTGGTAGTGGTGATAATGGTAGTGGTGGTAGTGGTAGTGGTGGTAGTGGTGGTAGTGGTAGGGGTGGTAGTGGTGGTGGTGGTAGTGGTATTGGTGGTAGTGGAAGTGGTAGTGGTGGTAGCGGTAGGGGTGGTAGTGGTAGTGGTGGTAGCGGTAGGGGTGGTAGTGGTAGTGGTGGTAGGGGTGGTAGTGGTAGCGGTAGGGGTGGTAGTAGTGGTAGCGGTAGTGGTGGTAGGGGTGGTAGTGATAGTGGTGGTAGGGGTGGTGGTGGTAGTGGTGGCAGTGGTAGTGGTGGCAGTGGTAGTGGTGGCAGTGGTAGTGGTGGCAGTGGTAGTGGCGGCAGTGGTAGTGGTGGCAGTGGTAGTGGTGGTAATGGTGGCCGCTGCTGCTACCTGTAGCACAGGTATGACAGGCTAGCACGACATAAGTCCATTAACCGTCCCCACCAACCTCACTTCTCTCCCCCACCTTCCTCCCTCCTCTCTCTTTCTCTCTCTTTGCTTCGTTATGCTCCTCCTTTCTTTTCTTTCCTATCTTTTCTTCTCTTTACTACCACCCACCGTGTATGTACACACGCACACACACACACACACACACACATATATATACGTATATATAAAAAATTCCCCCCAAAATGCTGACGGATGTGTCTATAAGATTCCCTGTAAAATATGCGATAAAGTTTATTATGGTCAAACTGGTAAAAGTCTTGAACTAAGATTAAAACAACATAAATATAGCATTAGAACTGGACAAGATTCTAATGCTCTATTTATTCATGTGAGAGATTTTAACCATCCAATTGATTTTCAAAATGCTGAGAAGGTTGTATCAAGCAAGTCCATGGTTGAGAGAAATATAATAGAATCATGTTTCATTAAAAGCAGTTTTGAAAATAATATGAATATTTCTTTTGGTTTATATAAATTGGATTCTTTTATAATTAATAAAATTTGGGAAGAATTTAAAGATAAATTGGACTAATCTTAATTCTTGGGAAGAGTTTCAGGTCCTTTCTTGTTTTCCTCTTCACAGAGTCGTGAGATGTTACGCTACTGTGAGGTGTAGTCTTTGTTAGTGTGATGTGACTGTGAGGTGTAGTCTTTGTTAGTGTGATGTGACTGTGAGGTGTAGTCTCGCCCCTTATATAAGCCCTTCTTGTCATGTTTCCTTTTATAGTTCCTTGATAATGTGAGTAGTCACGAAAGCGCTTGGAATTCCTTTATTTTTTCATAGTGGTTGTCTTGCATATTTTGATATCACCTGATTACTGTGATCTTTTTGCATATATATATATATATATATATATATATATATATATATATATAGAAGAGAGAGAGAGAGAGATAGAGAGAGAGAGAGAGAGAGAGAAAGAGAGGTATGCATATATGTATGTATGTAAATTATCAAGCGAATTCTGGCCAGAGTGCGTCACCCAGCACACCAGGAACCTCAGGTACTGAGGCAGCGAGAAGCGCCTGGATGGAGTCACCATGCTACCCTGGAAGGATGGTAAGCAGACTGAATGGCACTACACCAGTGCGTCTGCAATGGCCGACATATACCTACGGCACTGAAGCTGAAGGGGTTGGTGCCGCCAGTTTCAGGGTGACCCAACAGAACAATAAATACAGGGGGTGTGGCACAATGGGGTGTATGGGTTTCAGGAGGATGAGAAAAGATGTACCATGAAAACTGTGGGATGAGACAGCATAGTCGCTGTGGGTTAAACTGATAAATACCATGTCACAGACCTGTTGGTTTTGAAATCGTCCTATGGACACTCTCTGGCTGAATGATTACAGCGTTGAGCCTGCTATGTGCGTGCACCACGGTTCGATTCCTTGTCCATTCTTCTGCTTATTCAGTGACGGTCATTCATTATGACTTATAATATATATATATATATATATATATATATATATATGCAGCCTTGCAACATTGCATAGCTCCTGATGACGCACTGAGAAGTGTGAAAGTACTTGAGCTATAGATTTCTACCTCCCGTGGCTTGTCTTGCATAGTTAAGATCGCCTGTCTGCGATTGTTTGCATATATGTATATATATATATATATATATATATATATATATATATATATATATATATACATGCATACATACATACACTCAAGACACACTAAGAACTGTTACGACGGGTCATGAAAGTAATTCCTGGCACTAGAGTACAATACCAGAGTCCATTCAATATGTGGACACCACCACAAGATGTGTGTCTTACACGCTACTGACAGACAAGTGGCCCTTAAACACAACCACAGTGCCAGCGCTATTAGCGTGGATCTTCAAGACACCCTCAGTGCTAACGCAGTTGGTGTGGCCCTTCAGCCAAGTCATAGTAGCAGCACTGTCGGTGTGACTATTTGGTGTGAAGGATATCACAGGATATCACACTGATATCCTGTGCCTTCTCTGCGAAGACATAATATCCCTCCTATATCACTCGTGCATTATGATGATTGTAAAGTGTAATGAATATTGCCTATGTTTAAAGGAAACCCATAAGAGAACACAATTGAATTTTGCCTCTTTTTCGACCTATAACTGAGTCGCTCTTATAAGAACATAACATAAGAACATAAGAAAGAAGGAACACTGCAGCAGGCCTACTGGCCCATGCGAGGCAGGTCCAAGTCTCCCGCCGGCTTAAGCCAATGCCCTGACCCAGCCAGGTCAGGTTACATTCACTTAAGGAAGGAGCACGGCATCTGACCTAGTAGCACAAACTAGTCAAGTACAACTCACACCCACCCGCACCCACTCATATATTTATCTAGCCTATTTTTAAAACTACACAACGTTATAGCCTCTATAACTGTACTCGGGAGTTTGTTCCACTCATCGACAACTCTATTACCAAACCAATGCTTTCCTATATCCCTTCTGAATCTGAATTTATCCAACTTAAAGCCATTGCTTCGAGTCCTGTCAATACAAGATATTTTTAGCACGCTATTTACATCCCCTTTATTTATTCCTGTTTTCCATTTATATACCTCAATCATATCATCCCTAATTCTACGCCTTTCTAGAGAGTGCAGATTCAGGGCCCTCAGTCTATCCTCATAGGCAAGATTTCTGATACATGGAATCAACTTAGTCATCCTCCTTTGTACGTTTTCCAGGTCTTGCTTAATAAATTTCCTAGGTTTATGGACGGCAGTTTACTAAGACAGCAATTTAGCTAGACAAGTTGGTTGGGTAATTGGGTTCAAAATTTATCGACTAAACAGAGAGACTATAGGCTGCATATAGTTTATTTACTGCCAGTTAAGGATGCTCAGTGCTTACTTTAATCCTAAAATCCCTAAAAAGAGGATTAAAGTAAATTTTCATCTCATATATACCAATAGATATTAGTATACGACTCTCAGCGCATATAATCCCGTGTTACCAAGATTCAAATACAGTCCCAGACAATACAATATTTTAATTTTTTATCAGTTTTGAGTTTCATTATTATATTTGCATTCATATTTATTTACTTCCCAAAATTATCCTTTGTGAAAGCACACATGCTTTTGTGTTTAAAATGGGAGGTGTCGATTACTTTATTACCTAATTAAGAGAACGAAATAACAGCGATAACAATTCAAGAGTGGAAGATGCCTCATACTGCAGCCCTCTCCAGCTAATGGACCCTTGAATAAGATCTCCTCCAGAGGGACGCAAGAGGAGTATTTGGGTCATCAGTAGAAGCACTTTGCAAGTGGTGCATACAGCCATGAGCAAGAACTTGTCCAGAGGAATGCGAGAGGAGTATTCGAGGCATCATTAGAGGCATTTTACGCGTGATGTCTGGACCCCTCGAGTTAGACATCGTCCAGAGGAACGCGAGAAGAGTATCTGGGTCATAGGTAGAGGCAGTTCACGAGTGAGTGGTGTTGCATGTAACATTATTGTGTTAATGTATAAATGTTGGAACACTGTTCTTGCTAATGGCAGTTGATGTTGAATGCATGAATATATGTGTGTGTTTGTGTGTGTGTGTGCACTCACCTATTTGTTTTTGCAGGAGTCGAGACTCAGCTCCTGGCCCCGCCTCTTCACTGATCGTTACTAGGTCCTCTCTCTCCCCGCTCCATGAGCTTTATCATACCTCGTCTTGAAGCTATGTATGGCTCCTGTGTGTGTGTGTGTGTGATCCAGAGGTCATTTCACAGCCCCGTCTGTTACGCAGATTCCCATTCTTCTTGCGTACCTGTCGCACTTGTATCTGTAACTAATTACTGAAGTCACCGCAACATCACACGGGGCTTTCACATAAACAGTACCTACATACCGTAGGCTCTCAATTAAAGTTCCTCTCTGTAGCGCTATTTTTTTATTTGCAAACGGGAATGAAAAAGTGAATCCATAAATGCATGGCGCGTTAAAGGTCATCATAGTACTCGCCAAAAAATGCATAGCGCGTTAAAGGTCTTCATAGTACTCGCCAAAAATGCATGGTGCGTTAAAAGGTCTTCATAGTACTCGCCAAAAATGCATATCGCGTTTAAAAGTCTTCACAGTACTCGCTCTAGTACAGTTTTGGATGCACTTTTTCAGTCGAATTTGCAAGACCTCGTACTGTATAAAGGACCCTTAATTGAAGGCTGACTGCGTTTATCATGTAAAGTGAAGAAACTTAAAGTAACAGTATAATTTAACTGAGCAGGAAATTACTGCTGTCGAGCAGAGTTTTTCTCTCTACTTAGAGAATAACATTTGAATCTAACTAGCGTTCTGTCAACAATAGTGAAGACATGACCCATGTTGAAGAACTCAAGCCGCTTTTGGGGATATTGCACTGTGTACAGTATTATGAAACAATAGCCTGATAAAGCTCCTCACAGAGGAAAATGTTGTCAACATTAAAGCTGGTTTTGCAAGCATATCTTCCCTTGACAACGACAACATTTACATTCTGACAAACATGTTAGGAAAGTGACACTCACAGGTGTTTAATGTTTTATGTGAATTTTATAATACCGTATAATAAACAGTTGATCTGAGGCTCCGAGAGTCCTCTTAGTGAAGCTAAAAGCTCAGGCTGCTAAATAATACGTGAAAATACATTATAACACGTGCCAATACATTATAACACGTAAACATACATTATAACACATGAAAATGCATTATAACACGTGAAAATACATTATAAAACGTGAACATGCATTATAACACGTAAAAATATATTATAACACGTACAAATACATAATAACGCGTATAAATACATAATAACGCGTACAAATACATTACAACATGTACAAATACATTATAACAAGTATTAATATGTTATGCAAACCCTATTTCCGTAAAATTTAGAAACTTCAACGTCCATTCAGAATATATTTACCATTACTTTTTCCTATGTGTGTTTTTTTATCAGTTGTCAGTTCTGTAATATTTCAGAAGGCTTGATCCTAGCTAGCTCCCCCGGGTCCCTGATCCTAGCTAGCTCCCCCGGGTCCCTGATCCTAGCTAGCTCCCCCGGGTTCCTGATCCTAGCTAGCTCCCCCGGGTCCCTGATCCTAGCTAGGTCCCCCGGGTCCCTGATCCTAGCTAGTTCCCCCGGGTCCCTGATCCTAGCTAGGTCCCCCGGGTCCCTGATCCTAGCTAGTTCCCCCGGGTCCCTGATCCTAGCTAGCTCCCCCGGGTCCCTGATCCCAGCCGGCTCCCCAGGGTCCCTGATCCTAGCTAGCTCCCCCGGGTCCCTGATCCACAGAACTAATAGACTGGATGACAGGTAATACTTTTTTTATATGCCAAAACTTAACTAACGTGTCAAGCAAAATACAACATCGAACTTTTTGAAGTTTAATTGGAGGAACTGTTTTTTTACGGGGAAAAACATAGAGTATTTACATTTTTTTTTAAAACAGTGCAAGGATTAATGACAGTAATGCAATTTCTGAGTGATAACAACTTGCAACCGAAGGACACATAGGGATAAATCCATCCAATTAGCATTAATAGAGTTTTTTAGAAAACAGTAGGAAAATTTGTCCCACATATGAAGTTATCATCACAACCAGTCTCACACACCCACAATGGGTGGCCACACACACCTACAGTGGGCGGCCTCACACACTTACAATGGGCGGCCACACACACCTACAGTGGGCGGCCTCATACACCTACAATGGGCGGCCACACACACCTACAATGGGCGGCCACACACACCTACAGTGGGCGGCCTCACACACCTACAATGGGCGGCCACACACACCTACAGTGGACGGCCTCACACACCCACAATGGGCGGCGTCACACACCCACAAAGAGCGGCCTCACACACCTACAATGGGCGGCCTCACACACCTATAATGGGCGGCCTCACACATCTATAATGGGCGGCCTTACTCACCGACAATGGTGGGCCTCACACACACCCACAATGGGCGGCCTCACACACCCACAATGGGCGACCTCACGCACCTACAGTGTACTGGGGCACATCTACGATGAACACAAGCCAGGGTTATGGCAGGAGACCTTAAAAATTAGTGTGAACATTAATGAGGCAATCTTGCGAGAGTTTGTCAAGTGTCAGTCACAGGTGAAAGTTACGACACCAGCCTCAAGTTTTGATGAAGACCCGAGTGTGCGAGGAAGTTATGGTCCTGTGAGTGTTGTGGAGGTGTTGTGTGGGTGTTGTGGAGGTATTGTTTGGGTGTTGAGAAGGTACTGTGTGGGTATTGTTGAGTGAAGCTGTTAATGGAGGCAGCAGTAGGTGATGTGGAGGTGTTGTGGAGGTGTTGTGTGGGTGTTGTGGAGGTATTGTGTAGGTGTTGAGAAGTGAAGCTGTTAATGGAGGCAGCAGCAGGTGATGTGGAGGTTTTGCGAAGGCGATGTGTTTGTGGTGTTGAGAAGCAGGTGTTGCGGTGAGCAGCGGCTGATGCTGTGTTCTTGGCCCTATATAACAAGTGTTGTGTACGTCTGCCTCAGCAACACACACACACACAGTGAAGAGGCGGGGCCAGGAGCTATGTTTCGACCCCTGCAACCACAACTAGGTGAGTACACACACACACGCACACACACACACACACACACACACATACACACTCACATACACACAGTGTCTCGACCCCTGCAACCACAATTAGGTGAGTACACACAGGCTGCAGGCCTGGCTCAGCAACTGGCTCCTGGAATTCAACCCCACCAAGTGCAAAGTCATGAAGATTGGGGAAGGGCAAAGAAGGCCACAGAGGGAGTATAGTCTAGGGGGCCAGAGACTACAAACCTCACTCAAGGAAAAGGATCTTGGGGTGAGTATAACACCAGGCACATCTCCTGAGGCGCACATCAACCAAATAACTGCTGCAGCATACGGACGTCTGGCAAACCTAAGAACAGCATTCCGACATCTGAATAAGGAGTCATTCAGGACCCCTGTGCACTGTGTACGTTAGGCCTATACTGCCAGTTTGGAACCCTCATCTAGACAAGCATGTAAGGAAACTAGAAAAAGTGCAGAGGTTTACAACAAGACTTGTCCCGGAGCTAAGGGGTATGTCCCACGAGGAGAGGTTACGGGAAATCGACCTGACGACATTGGAAGACAGGAGGGATAGAGGGGATATGATAACGACATACAAAATACTGAGAGGAATCGACAAGGTGGACAGAGACAGAATGTTCCAAAGGTGGGACACAGTTGGAAGTTGAAGACTCAGATGAACCACAGGGATGTTAGGAAATATTTCTTCAGTCACAGAGTTGTCAGAAGTGGAATAGTATGGGAAGTGATGTAGTGGAGGCAGGATCCATACATATCTTTAAAGAGAGGTATGATAAAGCTCATGGAGCGGGTAGAGTGACCGAGTAGCGGCCAGTGAAGTGGCGGGGCCAGGAGCTGTGACTCAACCCCTGCAACCACAACTAGGTGAGTACACATACAGTCTTCATGAAACTCATCAGTTATGTCTCTTAACACAATATACTTTGAAGTATGCAGCATCAGCACATAATCAACTCCTGATAAAACAAGTTAAGAAACTGGAGAAAGCGAAGAGGTATTGAACAAGGCTAATTTCAGAGCTAAGAAGAACGAGCTAAGACCCGAAGCTAAAGAAACTGAACCTGACGAAAGTAGACGAAAGAAGAACCACCTGAAATATAACATACAAAGTACTCATAAGACAGGGATAAACTAAGAAATGGGAAATGGATTCATCGGGAGGAAAGGGGAGTCACAGTTTGTAGTTAAGTACACATATGAGTCGTAGGGATGTCAGGAAGCACTTCGTCAGCCTAAGAGTTAGGAAGAAGAATGACCATGAAGAAGTAGTAGTTTAAGTAGGTTCCATACATAGTTTTAAGAGCAGGAATGACAGCACCGACCGCGCTTCGAGTGAATCTGGCAACCGGCATGTCGAGAGGCAGGGCCAGGAGCTAAGACCTAATGCTTGCAACCACATATGAGTACGTATAGGGAGTACACACATACACACACACACACTGAGGTTCTTCACAGGAGGCGGCCGCCACTTGCGAAGATGTATGACCCTCGTCCAGAACTTTTACTGCAGATAAAACTCTTTAAGGCGGCCAATAGATCCTTCCCTCCTGGCTTGTAATGTGATGCTTCCTTCCTTCCTTCTTTCCTTCCTTCCTTCTCTACTCTTAATTCTCATTCCTTTCTATGGGCTCTCAATTTTTAATTTTATAATTTATTTTCATTGTATACTATTAATCTTCCTATTAACGCGATATGAATTTCCTGCCACGCCCATTTCTCCTTGTTTTCATTTAGTTTTTTATTTCGCGTAGTAATAATTTCTTGAAATTTGCTCCAATTTCTCAGATGGTGAAATCCAAGGGCTTCGTCTCCCAGAATTATTTGGTCAATAAACCTCTAAACCGTGGTGGTGCACTCGATCCTTGAAAGGCGTTGATTGTTTTGTTAGGTTTAAAGACTTTCGTCAACACTTAGGGTCTTAAGACTACATATGCACTACCAGTCAAGGATACTTTAATGCCTAAAGTAGGGATTGAAGTAAACCCACGTTATACACACCGAGAGGTGTGTATAACGTGGGTAGTGTCTAACCTTCAAGATGTGCCGTGGAATAGTTTTACGAAATCCATGAATATCAACGAATAATAATAATAATAATTATTATTATTATTATTATTATTATTATTATTATTATTATTATTATTATTATTATTATTATTATTATTATTACTGTTGTTCTTGATAGAAAAATCGCTAAATCTGGCTGCTCGTGCAACAAGATAATTTTCTTTTCCACATGTCGGCACTATCACATCTGTAAATTGCTGCTGAGAGAACTTGCAGCATCTTCATCAACGTCTCGAGATAATCGAGTGCATCACCGGAGGAAAACAAACACGTGTGTAGAGACCGCTCTCAACACAGTTATTTCATCAAGTTCCTACACCCACCAACACAGACGGTCCATAAAAACTTTGAGTCGAGTTGTTCGTGTCTCCTTGGCAGCGGCTTCCGCCACAGTCGTTCTTGCATCGACGCGTAGGGTGTGTCCATCGAAGTCAGCGCCTCCACAAAGTTCCAGATGCATTGTTATTAGTTTCAGCTGGTCACTATAGGTCAGTCAAGACATAGCATGTGCGTTACGTACGGTGATGTAATAGGGAGGAGAAACCTCCAAGCCAACTGCATGTACCGGGAAGAAGGAAGCCAGGTTCGGAGCTGCCCAAGCCGGTTAGGAGTTAGAGCAGCTCACTCAAGCCAGATCAAAAGAGACGTGGTTCATCTTATCACATCTAACCTAGTTAAGTAATTTTCGCGGCTGTTCGACGGTGTTGCGGTTTGATACCAGTAAACATATTACGCAGTTTCTCCCGCAATTTATATGCAGGTTTTTGCCTCCATTATACTATATATATATATATATATATATATATATATATATATATATATATATATATATATATATATATATATATATATATATATATACATATTCAACAAACTGGCCATATCCCACCGAGACAGGGTGACCTGAAAAGAAAAACAAAAGTTTCTTTTTTTTTTCAAAATTAGTAATATATACAAGAGAAGGGGTTACTAGCCCCTTGCTCCCTTCATTTTAGTCACCTCTCACGACACGCATGGCTTACGGAAGAAGAATTCTGTTCCACTTCCCCATGGAGATAAAAGGAAATAAACAAGAACAAGAACTATCAAGAAAATAGAAGAAAACCCAGAAGGATGTGTATATATATACTTGTACATGAATGTGTAGTGTGACCTAAGTGTAAGTAGAAGTAGGAAGACGTACCTGAAATCTTTCATGTTTATGAGACAGAAAATAAAACCCCAGCAATCCTACCATCATGTAAAACAATTACAGGTTTCCGTTTTACACTCACTTGGCAGGACGGTAGTACCTCCCTGGGTGGTTGCTGTCTACCAACCTACTACCTAGGATATACAGTGCCCCAAGGCCTCCTTCCTCACCGAGCTCTGGCGGAGCGCTGAAGCTTGGATTGGTGGGGAACAATGGAGCAAGACGCGCTCCAGTACACTACTTTATCACACTTTTCCTATGGTGGAAACGTGAGTGAAATGTATGCAGCAAAATTTCGTGTATAGATTTTTTTTGTGTTGGACATGTACAGATTTTTTATGCGGACACTATATATATATATATATATATATATATATATATATATATATATATATATATATATATATATATATATATATATATATATATATATATATATGCTGATCAATAACAACACTTCGACTAGCCAAGGAATCGAACCCACGCTGCTTTGGCCCGCCTCATGGTGAGCGAAAACACATGACGCTAGTCGCAGTGTTGTTAATGATCAATACCACTCGTTCGTGGGTACAATAATATAAAATACTGCTCGTTGGACTAGTACAATAAACAGGGAGTAGAATGAAATTAGCTCAGAGGCACCCACACCACCGTATGTCCTCGGATGACAGGTACTGCACCTAGCTTGGCTGGATGCGTCATTCTTGAGAATTGTGTAAATGGAAAACCTTAGGAGGGCCCCTTGGCCCCTTATTGATTCTCCAAAGGTTTGGTGCTGGCGAAGGGGTCTTCATCCATGTTATTTGAGTTACCCTTTAGTGCATCCCATGAATATAATAATAATATTAAATAATAATAATAATTTTATTATTATTATTATCATCATCATCAACACTGTACAAGCAACACGGCTGCAACATATCTACCGGCCCCTGCAACACACCTCGCAACACCTGCAACACATCACAAACCAACTGTTCTATATTTCATTTATTGCTTCACTCAGAATTCATTAAAGTCGCCAGGCAATGCATAATTATTTCCAAAATTGGTTTTCATTACCTTCACATTAAAACTAAATGAACAATAACTAAATGGACAATAACTAAATGGACAATAACTAAATGGACAATAACTAAATGGACAAAAACTAAAGGGACATAACTAAAGGGGATAAAAACTAAGGGGATAAAAACTAAAGGGTAAAAAGAACTAGGAAATGAAAAAGATAAACTGTGTAATAATAAAATAATAATAATCGTGTTAATTGATTGTCTATAAATAAAAGAATATTAATAGTGTTAATTGATTATATCTTTAATTAAAATTCATTCAACGCTCTTCTGACCCATAAGGATTTAGTGCTTTTTCAATATAATATATAACAACAATACTACTACTACTAATAATGAATTTCTTCAAACAGACTGATAGGATATAGGCGTTTCCTCACTCTGGAAAATATAATTTTCTTCATGGGAAGAGCTAAACCCGTAGGAGTAATTTAAGTAACTAGCTCTGAGCTGATCCAGTTCCTTGCATCAAGAGGCCTTCACCAAAGTTTATTTAATAACTCCCCCTCAAAGCTTGCTTAATAACAAAATAAAAGTGCGAAGAGAATCGTCAATGCTGACAGTGTGAGGGACCCAAGACTGTTCAACAGCCTCCCAGCATACATAAGGGGGATTACCAATAGACTTCTGGCTGTCTTCAAGAAGGGGCTGGACACGCACGTAAAGTCAGTTCCCGACTAACCGGGCTGTGGTTCGTACGTCGGTTTGCTTGCGGACAGCAGTAACAGCTTGGCTGATCAGACCCTGATTCACCACCAGGCATAGTCATGGACCGGGCCGCGGGGGCGTTGACCCCCGAAACACCCTCCATGTATACTCCAGGTAAGTGGTGAGTGATCTGGCCGCCGCATACAGCGAACGAAGGTTCGAACCTTCACTGCTCTTCGCGCCCAATGATCTGTAAGGGTTTTAATCAGATTTGTCACTGTTTCCACGCCTGTCTTTCTGTCTGCTCGTTTCCCCGTCTTCCCGTCTGCCACTCTGCCCGTTTACCCTCGAACAGTCTGCTCCTCTGTCAGTTTTTCCCGTCTGCCAGTCTGCCCGTGACTTCCGGTCTATCATTCTGCCTATCATTATGTCCTTGGTCTTTCAGCGGAATACCGAGCCCGTAACTGGAAAGCGAACTGACAGTTTCAGTTGAAATTTGCTTCCACTACTGGGCGAGGGGCAAGGAATAAAAGAATTCGATTTTGCTTGAGGTATATAAAAGTGGAGTTGATTTTGTTTTACAATAGAGTCCCGAGCCCTAGTGGCTCGCATCCAGGAAAAGTTAAAATCGTTTAATAATTTTTATTTTTTTGGTTATATTTACTGCAGTTGGGGACAAGAGCTATACTCGGTTGTGGTGACGGAGAAGCTTTCATTGTCTGCAGATGATGACTTCTGCTAATATATATATATATATATATATATATATATATATATATATATATATATATATATATATATATATATATATATATATATATATGTCGTGCCGATTAGGTAAAACTGGTCAATTAGCAAGAACTCATCAAAAATTAAGTCCTTTCTAAATTTTTCTCTTATACGTTTAGAGATATATTTTTTTCATTTATGTTAATGTAAGAATTTATAATTTTGTACCAAGAGAATCTTTGAAAACCTACCTAACCTTATTACAACAAACGCAATTTAATTTAGCTTAACCCAACTAAATATATTTTAGATACGTTAACATTAATTTAATAATAAGCAAACACAATGAAATATATTTTTTTCGTTATGTTCAGAATGATTTTGGCGAAATTATTGCATACACAAATTTTCACTTGTCATATATGGCAAGGTGAGCGTTGCTATTTAAGCCAAAATAGCAAGTTTTACCTAATCGGCACGACATATATATATATATATATATATATATATATATATATATATATATATTATATATATATATATATATATATATATATATATATATATATATATATATATATATATATATATATATATATATATATATATATATATATAAAGGAAAACGAAAGATTTCTTGTTATATTTAGGAATTTGTGTAGGAGCCCCTTGCTCTCTGCATTTTAGTCGCCTTTTTCGACACGCATGGCTTACGGAGGAAGAATTCTTTTCCACTTTCCCCTTTATATATCGGGATGAATATTTATATGCTAAAAGTTTTTCTTGATCCTTATTTTTCAGAAATTAATTTATTGATTGGTGGTGAACAAGTTACATTTAGCCTTAATGAAACTCGTGCAGTCGACAGGCTTTAAACCCAATTAAACAACCAGCTGAAATGCTGTAGAAGAATAAAACACTCGCACAAATAGATTGCGCTGGAACAGAAGAAATAGACAGGAATGCCGCGGCAGAAATAGACAGGAATGCCGCGGCAGAAATAGACAGGAATGCCGCGGCATACTAAAAGACTGGCAGAAAAGTCTGTGAGTCCAAGAGTGGAAAAGCTGAAGCCAGTACTTTACACAGAGTCCAGCAGGAAAAAAAAAGGTCCGAATCCTGGCTGGGTGAAACGAATTGAATGGAAATATGGGGAGAGGATCAACAGAGTAGAGCTTTGTTACACGCAGCGGCTGGAGCGTGTTGGGGACTGGTGGTGGGGAGGGATGATGGGGAGAGGTGGTGGGGAGAGGAAGTAGGATGTGGCGAGAGGAAACAGGTAGAGAAGGTAAAGAGTAGAGGCAAGAAAGAGGAGGTGGGGGCTACAAGATTGGGAGAGGAACCCTAGAGTCAGGTTCTCTCCTAGACATAATCACCGCCCTGTTTATAACCTCACTCATTTATGCCTGTATTGAACTTATATACCTCAGTTATATCTCCTCTTATTCTACGACTTTCAAGAGTTTGCATTCAATAAGATGCAGAATTAGACACATGTGCAACATCTTGGTATCTTTATTTGTAGACGTTTTGCCATCTAGTGGCTTCATCAATACAATTTAAGGATATTATGTGACGACTGTAGAATGGCGAAACGTCAGATAAAGATATCCAGATGTTGCACATGTGCAAAAATAAAGATATCCAGATGTTGCACATGTGCACAAATAAAGGTATCCAGATGTTGCACATGTGCACAAATAAAGATATCCAGATGTTGCACATGTGCACAAATAAAGGTATCCAGATGTTGCACATGTGCACAAATAAAGGTATCCAGATGTTGCACATGTGCACAAATAAAGGTATCCAGATGTTGCACATGTGCACAAATAAAGATATCCAGATGTTGCACATGTGCACAAATAAAGATATCCAGATGTTGCACATGTGCACAAATAAAGGTATCCAGATGTTGCACATGTGCACAAATAAAGACATCCAGATGTTGCACATGTGCACAAATAAAGATATCCAGATGTTGCACATGTGCACAAATAAAGATATCCAGATGTTGCACATGTGCACAAATAAAGATATCCAGATGTTGCACATGTGCACAAATAAAGATATCCAGATGTTGCACATGTGTCTCATTCTGCATCTTGTCGGTATTGTATAACATTCATGTACAACTGTATTGTATAATATCTCTTATAAACAGGTCGTTGGGACCTGTAGGCACTTTTTGCTTTATAGAGACACTTGTCTAATAAATATGTCTCTAATGACAGTGATATTACGTAGTTTTCCTTAGGTGAACTAAAATAACTAATTACTTGGATTTCGTTTGTTTCTTCTCGTGTAAAGGCCAACAGGAAATAGTTGTTAAAAATCGAGCACATTTCTTCCTCATTATCGGTAAGCTCTCCAGAGTAAGTTTTAAGTGGACCCAACTTTCTCTAATCTCTGTTCAATATACTTGGAAGAAACCTTTGGGATTTATCTTCGAGTCTTGTGCAACTTTAATTTCTTAGTCTTGTTTAGCTTTTCTTATCTCTTGTTATACCTTTCTATATGAACATTTTGGTAATAAAGTAATCCTCTTTATTGATTGATGTTCATAAAAGATGTTTTAATCTCATGTTAATCCATTTGGGATCGTTTTTTGGTTTGATCTGATATCTCTGTGATGGAATATACAGCATGTTTTTGGGGTAGCTTCTACAATATTTATTAATATTTCATACAGGCAGTTACCGTCGTTAGATCTTCGCTGATAACCACTGGTGAAGGTATTTCACTCTATACTAGCCAAGTGTTCCCTAAGTCCATTGTAATCCGCCGATCGAAAATCTGGGACCAGTACTATATTATTCCTAATAACTAACTTCCATGTAAAATTAAAAGTCATAGATTTACGGCCAAGGTCTTTGGTGACCTTTCGATTATTTACGAGTTTGCCAAAACCAGGTCAAGCAGGTTATTACCTCAAGTTGGTTCTTATCACAAACCGCTAAACAAAATTCTAGACTGCCTCTAGTAATCGTTGGACTCCAGACTTCCAGCTAAAGACTTCAATTTAGCTAGGCTCCAGTTTAGATCTCCCAAGATAACTACGTTTTAGTAAGTTGATGGTACGGTGGCTCATCTCAGATGACGCAATTAGGAAGCTCCAAGGTCACAACACAGGTCACAACACAGGTCACAATAGTTTTCTACAAAAGAGTCCTGAAGATTGATTTCATGACACTGAATGACCAACTCGAGTTTTAGGCTTGCTTGTGAAATAATAATAATAATAATAATAATAATAATAATAATAATAATAATAATAATAATAATAATAATAATAATAATAATAATAATATTAATAATAATAATAATAATAATAATAAGAGTGTCGTGAAAATAATTAATTTCAATGTTTATCTTGCTTTCGTGTCTTTTTCTGATTCAACGTTATCCTAGTTGCATTGTTCTCCCTCTGGCTTCTGCTACTTCATGTTGCATAAAATGGTTTCTCCTGCCTCCTCCTCCTCCTCTTCCTCCTCCTCTCAGTAGGTTATACTCCTCTTAATTCATGATTTTCCTCATCTTCCTTGCCTGGTATTCCTCTCCCTTTTTCTTCTTCTCATAGTAGTTTACACTAATAATAAATTCTCATTTTCTTAAATCTTCCTTCCCATGTTGTCCTCTCTCTGTCTCCTATTACTTCTCTTCCTCTTTCTTCTCTTTGCCTCTTCTCTGTGCCTCGTCTTCTCTTTGCTTTCTCTTCTAGCTGCCTCCTCTCCTTTCTGAGGCCATCTTCCACACCTAAGGATCTCATTCCCAAAGCCTCTTGTCCACAATGCCTTGATCCACCCATTGCGAAGCCTCATAATCCTCTTTGATTAAGTCTCGACTCCCTCAGTTCAGGTTCGATATATTAATATGGTTCGAATTCCCGAATTTCGGCGACAACCGCTATCTTAGACCGGACTTAACAAGGCGTGAGAGGCCGTTGAAGGGAGGTGATGCGAGGACTTTGTAAGCAACCTATGCTTACATTCACCACGTTCATTTTCTTACGCAATTCCCGATTTCAATTTCTAACTATTCACTGTAGTTAGCAAATAATATTTTAGCTATTTTAATTTAGGGTGGGTTGGGTTCGGTTAGATGTTGTAGGAATTTTTATGTGGTTGTGCTGGGTTCGGTTAATTGGGTTGCATTAGGTTGCTACAACCATTAAAAAATATGACTACATGACGTCTGG
This sequence comes from Cherax destructor, assembly GCA_009830355.1. NCBI lineage: Eukaryota > Metazoa > Arthropoda > Malacostraca > Decapoda > Parastacidae > Cherax > Cherax destructor. The sequence goes on along the minus strand of WNWK01000070.1, from coordinate 768,915 downwards.
CAGCGCAGAAGAATAAGAATTACGCAGTGACACTCAAGTCTGTACGAGTATCACTCTGTTATAAAAAATAATGCATAGGAGCAGAGTGTTAAACTGATAATCCAAATAAACCGAGTTCAATTTCTGGGCTGTGTGAGACATGTGGAAGGTCGAATTACATCTTTACTGCTCCTGTTCAAATAGCTGTAAATAGGTTCCCTGGGTGTTAGTCATCTCACATCCATTTACCTTGTTCACTTAGCAGTAAATAGGTACCTGGGTGTTAGTCGCCTTACATCAACTGCTCCTGTTTACATAGCTATAAATAGGTTCCCTGGGTGTTAGTCATCTCACATCCACTGATCTTGTTCACTTAGCAGTAAATAGGTACCTGGATGTTAATCGTCTGGTGTTTATCCTAACCTTGAAGATGGTAGTGTAAATTGAACTGTTTTTGGATTTAAAATGAACTACTGAGGATTGTAAAAGATATGATGATACCGACAGACTGTGGAAAGGGACACTTGTCTACAGTTCTGGACTAATATTGAAGCAAACGTTTCGCCACTCGAAACGATTCTTTTAATAAATGTTCTGAACTGTACACAAGTATTCTTTTCCACACGAACTAAGGAGACACATAGAGTTTTTAAACTGCAAAACTGAACGTCGTGATGATGTAAACAAATATTAAGATTTAGAAGGAAGGAGAAGGAAGGAGAAGGGAGGAGAAGGAAGGAGAAGGAAGGAGAAGGAAGGAGAAGGATGGAGAAGGAAGGAGAAGAAAGGAGAAGGAAGGAGAAGGAAAGAGAAGGAAGGAGAAGGAAAGAGAAGGAAGGAGAAGGAAAGAGAAGGAAAGATAAGGAAAGAGAAGGAAGGAGAAGGAAGGAGATAAGGAAGGAGAAGGGAGGAGAAGGAAGGAGAAGGAAGAAGAAGGAAGGAGAAGGAAGGAGAAGGGAGGAGAAGGAAGGAGATGGAAGGAGAAGGGAGAAGGGAGGAGAAGGAAGGAGAAGGAAGAAGAAGGAAGGAGAAGGAAGGAGAAGGAAGGAGAAGGAAAGAGAAGGAAGAAGAAGGAAGAAGAAAGAAGAAGTAGGACAACAACAACAACAACACCTGAGGAAGGCCTTCGAATAGTAGTGTTTACGGTTGTTGTTGTGGTACATAAGATAGTGTTGTGGAGGTAGTAAGGTTGGCTGTCATGGCCTCCCCATCTTTACCACACACTGGGTTGAACCAACTCTGTGTAAAATGTCTAATGTTGATGATAAATTACCGTCTTAATCCATTACATAAGATTAATGACTGCGTAGAGACGGGGGAGAGGCGATCAAGGCCTTGTGCTCTGATGCTTGGTGAAAGGCTCTTGATCCAGAGAATTGGAGCTACTCTCATCTTGATAAGTAAGATACATGTTGAACAGTTAGGTATCTTTATTCGAAACGTTTCGCCCACATAGCAGGCTTCTTCAGTCAAGTACAGGGGAGGCAGTAGAAGCAGCAGAGATGTAAATACGATGTATATCTGCTTCCTCTGTACTCGACTAAAGAAGCCTACTGTGTAGCCTACTGTGTAGCCTACTGTGTAGGCTGAGTTCCACCCGAAAAGTACAATTAAAATAACCATAACACACACTCTCTCTCTCTAGTAGCGACCAGCGAAGAGGCGGGGGCCAGGAGCTGTGAATCAACCCCTGCAACCACATACAGGTGAGTATATAGGTGAGAACACACACATATTACCATTTAAACTTATTTTCATCCTTATCATCACCGTCATTATTCTTGGAAGAAGAGCTCTTAGACTATATATTTCCACAAATACCCACCATCTTGCTACTAACCAAATTTTCTGGTCCCACTGACAAACAGTTTCCTGCTGGAAACAATCTGACACAGCCACAGGAGCACAACAAGAACTTGTGCAGAACGAAGGTTGAGAAAATTAAAACTGATTACTCAGACAGCAGGTGGGTGAGGCTGCCATGTGGGGGGATTAATGGCAGGTGGGAGACTTCAGTGGGATGTCTCTTCTTACTAAACGATGGATATAGATTCATTGGAGAACATACTGAGAAGAATGACTAAAATGATTTACTGTACAAGGAATCTCCCGTATGAAGATAGACTTAGAGCCTTGAATCTCCACTCTCTGGAGAGATGTAGAATGAGGGGAGATATTATCGAAGTGTATAAGTGGATGATGGGCATAAACAAAGGAGATATTAATAAAATAGTGAGGATATCGAACCAAGTAAGAACCAGAAATAACGGATTTAAGTTAGAAAGGACATAGGTAAGTACTGGTTTTCGAACAGAGTTGTAGATGCGTGGAACAATCTTCCGAGTAGGGTGATAAAGGCTAGGACCTTGGGTGGCTTTAAAAAGAGATTGGACTAATATATGAGTGGGAGGGGCTGGGTTTGATTGGAGTCGTGGGAACGGGAGTAAATTTTTGGGTAGCTTTGGGCAGTGGTGGTTTTGATAAGGACCTGCTTTGTATGGGCTAGTAGGCCTTCTGCAGTGTTCCTCCAGTCTTATGTTCTTATGTTCTTATTTCCCCGCGTCATTTAAACCTGCTAGTGTAGAGTAATAAAATATGCACAGACAACACGAAAGTAAGTGAGTTTTATTTCGGTATCAGGCACAATTATCATACATAGTAACATAATGTGTAAATTACCAAGGATAGAGTCCCAAAAAAAGTCTGAAAAAGTGATTTATTTTCGCTGAGATCCAAGTAATATCTTATTATTTAAAGCCTACCTATAAGATGCAGCACGAAAATAGCACAGAAAGCATGAGAACAACACAGACAACATGACAGCAACACAGACAGCACGATACCAACACAGACAGCATCACAGAGTGAAATTTATGACCCCTTTCTCACAAGTGGCAGTCAGCAGAGTGAGTCTGAGGACCCTTTCACAAGTCCCGTCAGCGGAGTCTGTGGGGTAAGTGGCCACAGATGTTGACGATACAAACAGAGCGTGTGTCGTAATGTTTACCTTCCTCCCCAGCCTCTTCCCACGGCATATTACTAAGATGAATCACTCACAAACATCCCCCAGGTTAGCGCAGATTGTGGATTCATCTTGCAATATTCAAAGTGATGGCCTTGCATGCGACTCTCGTGCATTTTAAAGTTGTCTTTAAAAAAAAAAAGTATTTTTCATTCTAGAAGTGGCTGTTCCCACAAATTGCTGAACTTTTTCACCGTTTCTTCAGTAACAGATTTTTGTATGTGAATGCTCTTGAGGTAAATATCTGGGGCGCCTAGCTGCGAGGGATGTGTAAGGTTGTTTGCGCACAGAGGATCGAGCACGGGTTTAGGGAGATAAAGAGAGAAAGAGAGAGAGAGAGAGAGATCAGGCAGGTTGGGTGGGCTGACCTCAGAGGTCATCAACTTGCAAATGTTGGTGATGGATCACATCCTGTCCGTCACACCGCGCCCGATACCCTCATGCTTATATCTCTCATCCTCCAGCTCTTTCACGCTCAATATCTCTCAGCGTTAACGCTGCTCATGGTAGAATCCCAACAGATGCCAAGCAAGAGAGCGGCGAGAACTTTCAGCTGGTTCACGAGCCCTTAGAAAATAGGGAAAATTTGGAGCACACTGCAGTAATATTATATGACTATTTGAAGCGGAAAGTGGGAGGCGCGTTTCCCTGTGATATATAGGAATTAGGGTGACATTATTTTTCCATTCTTCTGAGCGACGAAAATGGGGGATATAATTTTCGAATCGTAGACAACGTGTCTTGGACGATCTATAACTGTGTCTTGGACGATCTATAACTGTCTTGGACGTTCTATAACTGTGTCTTGGACGTTCAATAACAGTGTCTCGGACGATCTTCAGTTTTCTCCTGAAGGTGTTCCATATTTCAAGCATAAGAAAAATGAGATTTTTGGTTTCCTCTCCATAAAAAAGTATGAAAACAAATTGCGTAACGTTGCCACTGGAACACAGTTTTTTTTTTTTTTTTGGGGGGGGGCAGCGAGCATCTTATCTTTACTAAAAAACAAAAAAAGACCATTTTGCCGTACTTGAAGCTTCTACAAGGTATCCCATAACTCTAACTATAAGGTCATTGGACAACACATGGATGGGGTGTGGAGTGACCAGCAAGAGAAAAGCCCCGATCTCACTCCGTAGGATTTTCATGTCTGGAGGCTCTTGAAACATTGGTCTATACGGTTTCGAATGCCTTCGTAGTGCTAAACTTGTTTTGTTGCTGATCACTTAAGTAGTTCAGATTCCTTTGATCAAAAGGTACGATGCAGCCAGTTGGTGTGTGATGATCTTAGCTAACCTCGGTAAACAGATTCTTATTCCCTTAACTCTGCTGTATGTTGCCACTGATGCTGCCTTCCCACTTTGTTTCTCCTGCTATCATCTCTTGAACATCAGGGAAATTAGTATTCATGGGATGGTTATCCTTCCTGAGCCCCTTTACCTTCCATTTCAATGATGCAAATTATAGTTAGCGTCTGCGTTTTCTCTGCATGTTAGATAAAGTTCATATTGCGCCCGGGTCTGTGTGTGTGTGTGTGTGTGTGTGTGTGTGTGTGTGTGTGTGTGTGTGCGTGTGTGCACTTGCTTGCTTTCGTACTACACACTTTTACTCCAGCTTGTGGAGCCTCGGTGATTCTCTAATAACTGCTGCTGGCTCTCCAATAACAGCTGCTGGCTATCTAATAACAGCTGCTGGCACTCTAATAACAGCTGCTGGCACTCTAATAACAGCTGCTGGCACTCTAATAACAGCTGCTGCCAATCTAATAACAGCTGCTGGCACTAATAACAGCTGTTGGCACTCTAATAACATCGGCTGGCTCTCTAATAACACAAGTAAAGCCAGAGACCATTTACATGCACAGCCTTCCTCCAGGGTATTCAGGAATAAGCTTTCCCGCATATTTAGATAATATTTCATTCCGCGGACCTGACGGCAGCTGGAACAGGTACCAGGCAGCTGGAACAGGTACCAGGCAGCTGGAACAGGTACCAGGCAGCTGGAACAGGTACCAGGCAGCTGGAACAGGTACCAGGCAGCTGGAACAGGTACCAGGTAGCTGGAACAGGTACCAGGCAGCTGGTGCCGAGTATTAGATGAAGCAGGAAGGGAAACTCAAAGAACAAAGAAACAAAGAAGGAAGAGCAAGTGAAATAAATGTAAATGCATAGACGCACATAGGAATTTATGAATCATATAGTAAATTATTTATTTAGTTCTTGACAGTTGCAGTGACACCTGATTCAATTAATAATCTCTTGCAATAGAAATACATATTTCCAATCAGTTATGTTATTATGTTAAAAATTTATAATATATATATATATATATATATATATATATATATATATATATATATATATATATATATATATATATATATATATATATATATATATATATATATATATATATATATATATATATATATATATATATATATATATATATATATATATATATATATAATGAGAGAGAGAGAGAAAAAGAGAGAGAGAGAGAGAGATATATATTTTGAAATGCGTAACAATTTAAGAAAAAAACACGAAAGTATATTTTTCGCTTCAGGCACAGAAAGTAAATGTTTGTGAGAGTAACGTGTTCAGGGGGGCGAGTAGGAACCTCTCTGCCTCTTCCCCACAACAGCCACAATATGTTTCATACTTTATGCTCCATTTTTCTTCTCTCTATGTTGATGCGACGTAAACAAACGACCTGGTCTGATCTTCTTCCAGGACGGTCGTGAACGAGTGACCACACCGCTGACACTCATCGTTTATCATACTTGGAATAAAAAGAGGGGAACTGGAGGTTTGGGGTATGAGATCAGGGTATTCTGTGCATTATTCTCTCTCTCTCTCTCTCTCTCTCTCTCTCTCTCTCTCTCTCTCAGACAGTGCCAATATGTGAAGGAGTGCCGGGATAAAATGGTCATCGTACAGTCATAGATATATGCAGATAGAGTCATAAGGCAGGATATATGTCACTCTGGCCCGGATCTTGAGGCACTTGCAGTTCCGCCGCCTTTATTATTCTCTCTCCTCTCTTTCTCTTCCCTTCCAGACTCTCCTTCCTTCCTTCTCAGAGTTTCTTTTTCCTTAAATTCTCTTCCAGACTCTCTCTCTTCCAGTGTCTTACCATCCATCCCTTGAGTTTCTCTTCCCACACTCCACTTCCATCTTTTCTCAAGTACTTATTTCCCTTGCAGTCTCTCTGCATTCCATTCCAGATTCTTTCTCCAGAAGTCTCTTCCGGATCTTTCTTCCCTCCAATCTCTTTTTTCTCTTCCTCAGTCTCTCACTCCTTCCTTCCTCTAAAGAGATTATTAATTTTGTGCTTTAAATTTCTTTTTTTTTTTTTAGTTTATCTTTCCAAAAAAATAGTTTTGAGATAAGCTAATGACTCTCTTTTGGTTTGGAAATTTTTTCTTTACAGTTTAGGTTCTCAGCTTATAAGCTAGGAAACCAAAAAATAGATTCAATACAAAGATAATGTAAACACTTAATACAGTCGACTGCAGATCTTCCAGTCAGTTGAAGGAAGTTCTTTGCCTTTCGGGTGGATCATATTTGTGGTGGACCTGACTTAACTCAGTGGTGGACCTGACTTAACTCAGTGAAGACGTGTCTTGTGTGCTCTCTGTCAATCTGAAGAAGATGTCCTCTCTTGAGCTACTCTAACATCAGCTGAAGGAAGAACTGAGGGTAGCTAAGCTTGAGATACAGCGACTGACTGAGGAAAACAAGAGGATTCGTAGTAATCCTCCTGTTGAGAATCCTCAAGCCAGGAAAGGAACCTGGACAGTGGCTAAAACGCATGGGACAAAGTTAAGGCTCAAGAGGACGGGTGGAGAGGTAGAAACAACGAAGACCCAGGAGAATGTTGTGGAAACATCGAACCCATTCTCCGTGCTACCCGATGAATGTGAGTCGACTTCTGGGAGCGTCACGACGAAAGACACAAAGGAAGGTAAAAACATTGTTGTTGTTGGGGACAGTCAGGTTAGGTACATGGATAGGGCTTTCTGTTTGATTGATAGGAGTAGGAGACAGAGGGTTTGCTTTCCTGGGGCTGGGATGGAGGATATTGTTAGCCGTCTGGACGACATCATGAGAGGTAATGGGAGCAATCCTATTATCTGTCTCAGTGCTGGAGGCAACGATGTTGGCAGACGTAGGAGTGAGGACCTGACTAGCAGGTTTAGGTCAGCAATAGACATAATTAGGAAGAAGGGTGGGAACCCTGTCATATGTGGTATTTTGCCAAGGAGAGGAGTTGGAATGAATGGCTGTCCAGGGCAATTGGTGTCAATTGCTGGCTGGACAAATACTGTAAGGAAAATTCAGTAACATTCATTGACAACTGGGACCTCTTCTATGGCAGAAATGACATGTATGCCAGGGATGGGGTTCACTTATCCAGGTCTGGGGTGGGGGCACTGGCAACTGCAGTGGAGGGAGCTGTTAGGGCTTTAAACTAGAAATAGTTAGTGGTATGGGTTTTGGGGGAAAACAGAGAAGTCCCAGTGTAGTAATATTATAAGTTGTAGGAGAACTAGTAATAGGCAGAATAAGGTGGATAGTGGAAAGCTAGTGACACTAGATGACAAGGACAGTAATAGGTATAGTGGAAAACAGAGATGAGCAGGAAGGGTAAAGAGAAAGGAGGGTCTCTAAATATATATTACACCAATAGTCGTAGTGCTAGGAATAAGATGGACGAGTTGAGATTAGTTGCAAGTACGGGTAATATTGATGTTTTTGCAATAACTGAGACATGGTTTAATATGAAAATCGGGACTTGCCTGCCGAATGTCACATTCAGGGTTTTAAATTGTTCCAAGTAGACAGAAGTATCGGGAAAGGGGGTGGGGTGGCACTCTATGTCCGTGATCATTTAAATTGTTGCATAAAAACGGGTATAAAGTCTGAATTAACACATACAGAGTCTGTCTGGATAGAATTTTCAGAGGGGTGTGAAAATTGATTTTAGGCGTGATTTACCGTCCTCCAAACTTAGATAGGGAACAAGGGAGACTACTTTGGGAGGAAATTGTTAAGGCCACAAGACACGATAACGTAGTAATTTAGGGACTTTAACTTTAGTCAGATTGATTGGAATTTCATGACAGGGAATTTAGAATCTAACGACTTTTTAGAAGTAGTTCAGATTGCTTTTTGAAGCAGTTTGTAACAGAACCTACAAGGGGAAATAACCTACTTGACTTGGTTCTGGCAAGCAAGGAAACCCTTGTTAATAATTTAGAAATTACAGAGGAACTCGGCTCAAGCGACCACAAGTCAATTACCTTTAGCATTGAATGGATGTATGATAGTAGGGATAATTCAGTAATGGTCCCAGATTTTCGCTTAGCAGATTATAATGGACTTAGAGAACACTTATCAACTGTGGACTGGGGTGAAGAAGAGAGGTATCAATATGACAGTTTTCTTAACACTATACAGGCTGCCCAAAGAACATTTATCCCTATAAAGAAATTAGATCAAGTAGAAATGACCCAAAATGGATGAATAATAGGCTCAAATATCTTTTAGGGCAGAAGAAAGGAATTTATAGGCGCATAAAAGAGGTGAGGGTCATCTTATAAATCAGTATACTGACATTAAGAGGGACGTTAAAAAGGGAATAAGAAAAGCTAAACGGGACTATGAAATTAAAGTTGCTAGGGATTCAAAACTAACCCAAAAGTTTTTTCCAGGTTTATAGAACAAAAGTTAGGGATAAGATAGGTCCCCTTAAAAATAACTTTGGGCATCTTACTGACAAGGAGAATGATATGTGCTCTATTTTTAATAATTATTTTCTCTCGGTTTTCACACAGGAAGACATTAATAATATCCCAGTAATTAATTTTTACAGAGGCCCAGAAGAAGATAAATTATGTAATATCACAGTCACTAGCGAAATGATTATGAAACAGCTGGACCGACTGAAACAAAATAAATCGCCGGGTCCTGATGAGCTTTTGCAAGGGTTCTTAAGGAAGGCAAAATGGAACTCTGTGAACCAATATCTAACATTTTTAATTTATCTCTTCAAACAGGTGTAGTGTCTGATATGTGGAAGATGGCTAATGTAATTCCTATTTTTAAAGCAGGGGACAAGTCACTACCGTCAAACTACCGCCCAATAAGCCTGACCTCAATTGTAGGCAAATTACTAGAGTCAATTATAGCTGATATTATTAGAAGCCATCTAGATAACCATAATTTGATTAATGATACCCAGCATGGATTCACGAGGGGCCGTTCCTGCCTATCTAATTTATTAACCTTCTTCAGTAAAGCTTTTGAGGCTGTTGATCACGATAAAGAATTCGATATTGTATATTTAGACTTTAGTAAGGCTTTTGATAGAGTACCGCACCAGAGACTGTTAAAGAAAGTGGCAGCTCATGGCATTGGGGGAAAAGTGCTGTCATGGATCGAGTCATGGCTCACCAATAGGAAGCAGAGAGTGTGCATAAATGGGGTTAAATCCGAATGGGGACTTGTAACAAGTGGTGTTCCACAGGGATCAGTCTTAGGCCCATTGTTATTTATAATATATATCAATGACCTTGATGAGGGAATTACTAGTGATATGAGCAAATTCGCCGACGACACGAAGATAGGTAGGATAATTGATTCAAACATAGATGTCATAGAACTTCAGGAAGATTTAGACAAACTTAATTCGTGGTCAGAAAAGTGGCAGATGCAGTTCAATGTAGATAAATGCAAGGTTCTGAAGCTCGGGAGTGTCCATAACCCAAGCACTTATAAGTTAAATAACGTAGAACTTAGCCATACAGATTGCGAGAAGGACTTGGGAGTGATGGTAAGCAGCAACCTTAAACCAAGACAGCAATGCCTAAGCGTACGTAATAAGGCAAATAGATTACTGGGATTTATATCAAGAAGTGTTAGCAACAGAAGTCCAGAGGTTATATTACAGCTTTATACATCATTAGTAAGGCCTCACCTAGATTACGCAGCTCAGTTCTGGTCTCCATATTACAGAATGGACATAAATTCGTTAGAAAACATTCAGCGTAGAATGACTAAATTAATACATAGCATTAGAAATCTTCCTTACGAAGAAAGATTGAAGACCCTAAAATTACATTCACTTGTAAGACGAAGAATGAGGGAGACATGATCGAGGTATACAAGTGGAAAATGGGTATTAACAAAGGGGATATAAATAAGGTCTTGAGGATATCTCTCCAAGAGAGAACCCGCAATAATGGATTCAAGTTAGATAAGTTTAGATTTAGAAAGGATATAGGAAAGTATTGGTTTGGAAATAGGGTAGTTGATGAGTGGAACAGTCTGCCTAGTAGGGTTATTGAAGCTAGGACCTTGGGTAGTTTCAAATTTAGGTTGGATAAATTCATGAGTGAGAGGGGTTGGATTTGAGTGGACTCGCATGAGTGGGTAGAATTGTCAAAGCTTATTTCTTGGGTAGCATTGAAAATTGGGTTGAGCAAATATTCTGTTAGTGGGACGGATTGTGAAGGACTTGCCTAGTATGGGCCAACAGGCCTGCTGCAGTGTTCCTCCTTTCTTATGTTCTTATGTTCTTAAATGGTATTATTTATTTGTATTACTGAAGGCTGGCTTCGACTGCGAAGTCCGGACTTATACTATTCTTCAACTTCCGGTTTTCTTTGAAGTCATAAGAAAGGAACATAAAGCAACGAATTTCATGAGATGAAGCTGACTTCGAATCAGTAACGTCAAGAAAGTGACTTGGACACTAAAATCTGAACTCCGAATTTACATTTTCAACTTCCCCCAGGTTTCTAGGTGGTTTTCCGTTTTCTGTACACACACATACTCATAATAAAAAAATCGCCGGGGTACATTATTGCATTTATCGATGCTGAATTGGGTTATAATTGGTTTAAAAAGTGTTTTTTATATTGTCGTCACACAAGACTATAGTAAACAGTGTGTGTAGAGAAATAAAATCAACAAGGCTGGAATAGGAGAGGTCGGACAGCGAAGCTCTGCAATCAGGATCATGTTAAATAAATTCATTGCTCAGAGATCAATATTCTGACATCATTTAGATTATATAAACAGTGAGGTGTATATTTCTCAGAATATATTGATACTGAGAGTTTACTTTAATCCATATTTTAGGGATAAAAGTATTGTTACCTAGTGGTGAGCCTTAGTTTACACGTTACGTTTTAAACGAAAAAAAAAATACAACGTGGAACTACCTGAATATGAAAATAATCCACATATATCGTTTCATATCTCGTTGTCAGTAGCTACAAAATGAATCCTTTGTCCACAGTAATCCCCGGAGGCTTAGGCTGTAATCCGCAAAGAATCTACTATATGACTGCAAGCTTTAGGAAATTCCCAGATATTTCACACAGCTTTGCCACTAGCTAGATTATTTCATAAGCTTAAACCCCACCCAAATGAGTGTAAGTGATTACCTTGTACTCTGCTAATTTTCTGCCTTCTCTGGGAAGTACGTTATGGCGATACTTAGAATGAAATATTGGTTCGTAAGAATTGCCTAAGTAAATAGTCAGGAATGCCTTACCTGTTTTACACACACACACACACACACACACATACACACACACACATACACACACATACACACACATACATAAAAACACACACACACATACACACACATAAACAAACATACACAGACATACACAGATATACACATACACACATAAACACATATACACACATACACACACATAATATATATATGTATGTATATGTATATATATATATATATATATATATATATATATATATATATATATATATATATATATATATATATATATATATATATATATATATATATATATATATATAAAGTATTAGTAATATTTATATTTATATTATATGAAAGTGCTAAATTTGTAGGGATCATACAAACTTCCTAGGAATTGGTGGTTATAATATTTGAGCCAGTGAAGAAAAGGAGAGGAGCTGAAGTTTGTTTGGTCAACGGCCCTTTACCCAGCACCTCTTGATGTTTATCATAGATGAAGTGACTGATCACTTCAAAACTACCCCTACACTTCTTTCCCCGTCTCCAATTTATTTTCTACATTGCATTGGGGAAAAAAAAACACTTGCTAGCGAAACATATCCACCAATAATGATACCCAGGTGTTAGACATGTGTCTTTCTCATCAACTCGACGGTAGTGTTAACCATTAATGATGATCTCTCTTGAGAGAACTGAGGTGAGACCCCCAGACTCTTGTGAAGAACACAGCTCATCACTCCTGCAAATTACTTTCGACATAAACTTACAAGTCAGTTTACATCTCATCCAGGATGAAATTCTGGAATTTTTAGAGTAGATCTCTCTCTCTCTCTCTCTCTCTCTCTCTCTCTCTCTCTCTCTCTCTCTCTCTCTCTCTCTCTCTCTCTCTCTCTCTCTCTCTCTCTCTTTCTTATTCACACAATGGTTTTCCAGGGTTAGGTTATTGGTTACTACCTATATTTACAAGCTATGAACTGTTACCTATCTCAGCCAATTTGAAAGCCTTTTTTATTGTTATGAGACATACAATTAGGGAATAGAATGAGGTTGGACCCCTCTGTGGACCAGCGATTTTATATGGTCAGCTGACTTCATTTCATCGATATCATTATGCTGTACGAACATGTTCCAGACTCGGGTCGTCATTTTAGGAATGGATGATCTCAGTTGAAGTGATGTGCCTGATAAGGGTACAACCAAAGTGTAGTTGGTGTTCGCCGCCTGTCTTGCGCAAAAACTTTCTTTTCGCTGACCACAAAGTGGAGCCTTGTATACAACAGTAAGGGCACCCACATCCCTCCGCTGCTGAAGGCTCTGTATATCAATTATAAATGGTTATATCTCTGGTAACGATGAATAATAATTTTCTGAATTCGCCTTTACTTTATTGGGTTCTTGATACAGGCAGTGTGTCTAAGCTTGCCTTGGTGGTCAGCCAGGCCCCCAGACTGGCAGGAGAGAGATCTGTCCAAGCTGGGTCCAGATGAGAGATGAGTTGTCTTGCTCTATTCTCTATTCTGTCAAAAGTCGCAGTACAGGTAAAGTGGAGTATACTCAAGGCCTCACCCAGAGTCATGCAGCCTTTACTGTCGAGCAGATGAGAGATTCATCTAAGAGCTGTAAGCTTTTTGGCTCCTTTGTTTGCGAGATTTACTATGTGGTTCTTCATAGACAGTTTGGAATTAAATTTCACCCCAAGGATATCAACCTCATCTCCCGGTTTCAACATTCTTCCATTCATTCTCACCACTGCTACAGCATTACCATCATGGTGCCCCGAGACTATCATCATGGTACCCCGAGACTATCATCATGGTGCCCCGAGACTATCATCATGGTGCCCCGAGACTATCATCATAGTGCCCCGAGACTATCATCATGGTGCCCCGAGACTATCATTATGGTGCCCCGAGACTATCATCATGGTGCCCCGAGACTATCATCATGGTGCCCCGAGACTATCATCATGTGTGCTTTCTCAGAAACAAATGAAACCTGCCATCAATTTCCCTTCTCTCGCTTTCACTCTTCCCAAGTGGAATATATGTACACACACACACACACACACACACACACACACACACACACACTCGCTATGGCGTATGATCTCGCTATGTCTCGACCCTAGGTCGGAGCTCTCACTCCAATTTTTTTTTCGAAAAATTCCAAAAAAAAATTTGGAATTTTTTTTTTCGAAATTTGGACCTTTCACGATATGGCGTATCTCAGGGCCTATGACGAACCTGCCTCAGGGTCTGTCGCGCTATGGTATAGCTCCATATCCTCGGATGAGGACTGTGTCATCAGAAATTTGTATATATATATATATATATATATATATATATATATATATATATGAGAAAGAGATAGTTCCTACACGTTACAAGTGGAAGTTTGCTCCACGAAATTTGTCGTCATTGTGGTCAGTTAGAGTTTACATTGGACTGTTGAAAGTTGACTTTGTTTCTTTACTCTCCTGCTCAATATATTTTATTCGCAGTCTTTATAACTGTCTTATTTATATCTGGATTCCATCTTTTTCCAGCAGTATTCATTTATTTTTAATTATTAGTGGTATACACTTTCATTACCAACATATATTTGGATTTTTTCTCCTGGGCTCGTCAAAAACACATTTCATGTGGCAATGTGAACTGAAACCTTAGCCTCTTTAGAAAAAAATATACTATGTGATTGATATTCATATATTATTATCGTTATATGCAGCCCCTAAACCCATTTTGATCATTCACCAAAATGGATAATAATACTGAGTGTCCGTGAATCGATCCCAGACACGGGTGGAAACGTTTAGCATGTTTCATGACATTTGCTGTTCCTCTTCATCTACCAGTAAGTAGGTACCTGGGTGTTAGTCGACTGTTGTAGGTCGCATCCTGGGAGGGTGGTAATATATCTTACATAGGCCTGGACTTTGAAATGAGCTCAGGTAGGATAACAACTCTTTGCCTGTAAAACTGATTTATGTAAAAAAGAAAAGGCCTCCATCCTCCGTTTGAATAGGCCTTTAAGCACAAGGATAAGTTGAATGACTCACACCGATTGTGTGAGTCATTCAACGTAAACAGTGGTGAATGTTAATTTTAGTCATATAAATCACTAATCGCTTAATAGACTTGCTACTCCCTTACATAAAATCTGTTGCGAATGTTACGAATAACTTATACAGAATATTTTAGCATTGAAAATTTAGATACAAGTAACCTAAATATACGAGAAGGTTATCTGGCGTAAGCCAGTAGCGAGAGCAAATTAGGAGAATATATTGCAGGTATATGGTAATGTGGAACGAATTTTGGATCTGGTTAATAGGGAATGAATCTTGGAGGATGGAATGTGGAAAGACTACTTGGAGGATAAAATGTGGGACCAATGTTAGAGGATGGAAATAACAAGGAAGATAATAGTCATAAATTGTACAGGTTGTAAGGTCGAGAGGAAGACCACGGATATCATGGGCAGATGTTGTAAGGTAATACATGTGAAATGTTTACCATCTTGACTGACTGTTTCCCGTGAGAATAAGAACAGGTGTAGAAGTTATAATAATAATAATAATAATAATAATAATAATAATAATAATAACAATACTTTATTGACACATGGTACAATGATACATGG
This sequence comes from Cherax destructor, assembly GCA_009830355.1. Classification (NCBI taxonomy): domain Eukaryota; kingdom Metazoa; phylum Arthropoda; class Malacostraca; order Decapoda; family Parastacidae; genus Cherax; species Cherax destructor. Next base: position 753,731 of record WNWK01000070.1, on the reverse strand, counting down.
TAGACAGGAAATATAGTTATTAATGAGATGTACATGCCAAAAGCCCCTAATATGCTGTTCAGAGTGTTCACGTGTGAACAAGTGTAGACGTTATGAGTGACAGTGTTCACGTGTGAACAAGTGTAGACGTTATGAGTCACAATGTTCACGTGTGAACAAGTGTAGACGTTATGAGTCACAATGTTCACGTGTGAACAAGTGTAGACGTTATGAGTGACAGTGTTTCACTTGCTAATTTGGTGTGAGGACGAGTTAATATTTGACAGTATACATGAACGCATCATATGCAGATGTATATACACGTCGTACACATGATAATTTACCTTACTGAGTGTTTTAATTGCATATAGTATATTTTATACAGGGAGGGCTGTTTATATACACGCTTCTGGGACATAACTCTGAGTGTATTTGGTAGACTGGACAACCTTTCCTTGGCTTCTTGTTCTACTCCGTGCTTCTTGTTCTACTCCGTGCTTCTTGTTCTACTCCGTGCTTCTTGTTCTACTCCGTGCTTCTTGTTCTACTCCGTGCTTCTTGTTCTACTCCGTGCTTCTTGTTCTACTCCGTGCTTCTTGTTCTACTCCGTGCTTCTTGTTCTACTCCGTGCTTCTTGTTCTACTCCGTGCTTCTTGTTCTACTCCGTGCTTCTTGTTCTACTCCGTGCTTCTTGTTCTACTCCGTGCTTCTTGTTCTACTCCGTGCTTCTTGTTCTACTCCGTGCTTCTTGTTCTACTCCGTGCTTCTTGAACCCGGCAACATGCTTATTGTGACTGTCCTGATAGGAAAGACATCAGTTGTTTCCTTTATTTTCAGAATCGATTTAGATTCTTATTGCTCTTACCTTCAGACATCTAAGTTATTAGAAAATGCACAAAATCCCTCAGATTTTAGCCTCTACTGATCAGTAGATAAAAATCAGATCTAGAAAATAAGACATTGAATATATACTTCTAAGCATTTCCATTATATATATATATATATATATATATATATATATATATATATATATATATATATATATATATATATATATATATATATATATATATATATATATATATATATATATATATCTTTTAATACGCTTGTTCCATTACACATTTTTTCCACACATTTTGAGTTTTCTACTTAACGCAAATATGTTAATATTTTATGGGATAACAAAATGTATTTCACTTTAAAAATTAAAATTGTGCAGAATTTGTAAAGTTAAAGCATTTATCACTTCGTTGCAACTTCGTTGCACTGGTGTTCACTCTCGTGAGTGGCTGCTGTGTGTACTCTGGGAGTGACAATTTAAAGCGGAAATATCCCGGAAATGCATTCTCTATATAAACAATTGCTATGAGAATTGCTTTTTTGTTTTTCATGTACAATGTATTATTGTTAAAGGTTAATAACTGCTGGCGGCAGACTTTTTGTGTACTGTGACATTTTCAATAAAGTTGTTTATACTTATATATGTATATATATATATATATATATATATATATATATATATATATATATATATATATATATATATATATAATGTGTGTGTGTGTGTGTGTGTGTAAACTGAGGAAAATACGCTTGACAAAAAATATATTGTCAGAGATGATAATTCATAATGCAGATTCGTTCTTCAATTCTCGTTATAAATTAAATTTGTTCGAATTTTTAGTTGGATATCGTAACTAACTCTTCCTCCTCCTCCTCCTCCTCCTCCCTTATCCTCCCTCCCTCCCTTTCTTCCTCCTCCCTTTCTTCCACTTCCCTTCTCCTCCTCCCTCCTCCTCCTCCCTTATACCACCGTCGACATGAAGACTCGGCCATTTTGCTGCCCTAAATGATGTTCCCGTTGGTGGTCTCATCCGCTCATATTGATGCTGCCGTTAGTAAAGCTGTTAATATTGATGCTGCTCGTTAGCCAAGCTGTTAATATTGGCGGATGAAAGCATATTACGTCATAAATCAGGTTGCAGCAGCAGTTAAGGCAGTATGGTAGCTAACAACCATTGGTTGTCCGACTCTCTCTCTACCCCAGTTGTTGAGACCTGAGTCAGACTTGACTGATCCAGCGAGTCGCCAGGGAATCCATTCTTTTTCCTAGATATATTTCATCATAGCACCGTAAAATCATTTGCTGATGACACCAGAAACCCTGAGAATGGAATCCGTCGCTTTTTCTTATATTTGGTTAGCTTAATGAATAAATCTGTCTCATTTAAAGTAGTTTCCGGCATATAGGGCGCATGAGAGAAGTATCTTAACGGTAAATCATCAGTAATCATATTCTAAGGCTAATTACCCTTTTTACGTTAAAGCGTAACCAAAGCCTGCCCTTGATCATGACCTTGAGCATATAAGGCGCACGGGTGATTTTCCAAGACTTTTTGTGGGAAAAAAAAGGTGCGTGTTATATGCCGGAAAATACGAAAAATATTTTTGAAACTGTAAAATGGATTGACCTTCAGTTTGTCACTCTGCTTCATTTCATTCTCCTACTACCCTACTTTGCTGTCATTGTCTTATCCATCTAGATAACTGAGGGTAGTCTTCAGTCGATGTGGTACTAGATAGTCCTCTACAGACGTCCTCGGTGTTAACTGTAAAAAAACTTCATGCATAAGGGGGATCACCAACAAACCACTAGCTGTCTTCAAAAGGAAGCAAGACAGATTCATTAAAACAGTCTCTGATCAACTGGGTTGTGGTTCATACATCTGACTGAGCGGTGGGTATCAGCAATTTGATCGATCAGGCCAGCAACCAGGAGGCTTACTCTGAGACCGGGCCGCAAGCGAGGTGTCCTCTAGAAGCGACACTAGGTAAACCCCAGGTAAACCCCAGATAATATGCCTTTCCCAAGAGTACTTTTTAACGCCTATGACTCCGCTGGGTCTCCAAGTTGTGTTTGTGTTCCCTGACCTAGTGTCTTCTTTTGCATTCTACCTTTCTTCAACTGATCTTTGCCTCGGAGTATTTTGTATGTTGTGATCAATCGGGCCAGTCACTGAACTTTAATATCTTCATAGTCTGGTGTGGGCTCTATTTTCAAAAGTTCTTGTTGAGTAATTATGAAGTCACAGTCAACTGGTTTGGTTAGATGTTTGATTCTCTTCAACAATTTTTTCTCTTTTGCTTGACAGGTCGGGGGTTTAATTTCCCTGATCATGGTAGTTATATGAGCAGGGAAGGTGGGAGCCATAACGACGAAAATAGAAGGAATTGAAGGTCATAGTAGTAGTGACGAAGGTGGGAGTTGGTAACGGTAATAACGATGGAGTGGTACTTCGTGGTCGTTGATAGGGTCGTTGTTCCCAGGTCGTTGGCGCTTCAGATCGACCATCAGTTCACTTGACCTGATGACCTGATCAGGTGCTCACCTGGAAGCGTAAGGGCAAATGGGGTGGAGTTGACGAGGAATTGTGGGTGATAGGGAAATAGGTGAAGGAAGGCTCTGGATGGAAGAGGAAATAGATTTATGGGCTAATTGAAGAATGAGAACATGGAAAAGTGTTCAGGTGTTTTCTGTTCTTTAATTTACTGAACAATGTTTTTTTTACGTGCAATACAAATACAAACTGCATAAACGTGTATAAAAGCCAAAACGTCAAATAGCAACCAACAGGATTCAGAACAAGGAGCTTCCTGGCTTATGTCAGACCTCTTCGTTAGTGGAACTTGAATTATCGGATGATGTTCCTGCCCACAATTTCATTGCTAAACGAAGAATGTATAGAGTATCTTACCTATTTCTGTTAGGCTGGGTGCTGTTACATGTTTCTTTGAGTGCAAACGTGGCAATAACGTCAAATCTCTACTGTCCATTGGATGGGTATAAATTGTGTGTGTGTTCAGTCAACTGGGACTTAGTACTATAGTGTACGTTACTTGCTTCTTTCCAATTTACAGTGTGATTGTGACTTTTCTTATGCAGTAACATGGCTGAACTTACCTGTGCATACCTCACTCACATCTTGTGTTCCAATATACCCTTTTTTTTAATCATGATTGGTAGAAGAAATCTGTGTGTACTCATCTAATTGTGGTTGCAGGGGTCGAGACTCAGCTCCTGGCCCCGCCTCTTCACTGATCGCTACTGGGTCCTCTCTCTCCCTGCTCCATGAGCTTTATCATACCTCGTCTTAAAGCTATGTATGGTTCTTGCCTCCACTACATCACTTGCTAGACTATTCCACGTCCTGACTATTCCAGTGTGTGTGTTGCATGTGTGTTAGTTAGTTACCATTTTGTCCTAGGCACATATCGATTAGACACTAGGCCTGTGTGTGTGTGTAACGTATATGTATGTGTGTTAGTTAGTTACTATTTTGTCCTAGGCACATGTCGATTAGACACTAGGCCTGTTGTATGTATATATGTGTGTGTGTGTAACGAAACACTTCGAAATGTTTCGGCTCCGCCGGGAATTGAACCCGGGCCTCCGTGCGTGAAGCAAGGCTCCGCCGGGAATTGAACCCGGCCCTCCGTGCGTGAAGCAAGAGCGCTAGCCACCACGGCATCGGGTCGTGTGTGTGTGTGTGTGTGTGTTAGTTACCATTTTGTCCTAGGCACATGTCGATTTGACACTAGGCCTGTTGTATGTGTGTGTGTGTGTAAGGAAACACTTCGAAATGTTTCTGCCCCACCAGGAATAGAACCCGGGCCCTCCGTGCGTGAAGCGAGAGCTTTACCACTAGGCCACCGGGGGCGTGTGTGTGTGTGTGTGTGTGTGTGTGTGTGTGTGTTAGTTACCATTTTGTCCTAGGCACATGTCGATTAGACACTAGGCCTGTTGTATATATGTGTGTGTGTGTGTGTGTGTGTAAGGAAACACTTCGAAATGTTTCTGCCCCACCGGGAATTGAACCCGGCCCCTCCGTGCGTGAAGCGAGAGCTTTACCCACTAGGCCACCGGGGGCGTGGTGTGTGTGTGTGTGTGTGTGTGTGTGTGTGTGTGTGTGTGTGTGTGTGTGTGTGTGTGTGTGTGTGTGTGTGTGTGTGTGTGTGTGTGTTCTCTGCACTGTGAAACTATTAAAGTGAATTACATGTATTTTACAAGTGACTGATATATGTTTGCAATTACAAATAATTTGAAGGAAAATTATTTAGCTCCTCAATTAGTGAATAATATGTCATTCCTTTATTATTTTAAATGTTTAAGCGTTTGGGAGAGTAATTATCTGTTTGTTTGAAATGTCTTTCTTATTGTGTTTTTTTCTGGTGAATGTATTTGTACGTATACTTATGTGTGTGTGTGTGTGTGTGTGTGTGTGTGTGTGTGTGTGTGTGTGTGTGTGTGTGTGTGTGTGTCATACTAACTTTTTGACCAAAAAAAATCGTATTTACAGCATTACACAATAATTCTTTACTACTCAATTAGCTAGGTGACGATCCTCTCCTGTTTCTTGCCGAATAACTGCACTGCCTAAACATCTTTAAAGACCTAATACTTCTTAATTAACTCCGTATTTTTCAATGAACAAATACAAGTTTACCAGGAAGCGTTCTCCGCCAAGCTTTTAATAATCCTGTGACGTGTGAATGTTCAACTTGAACTCTGAACCTTGCAAAATAAATTGCTGAATGTTTTACGTATATGTTTTGGTTGCTATTGTAGCTGTTGGTGAAAGTCATTCAGGCGATACACTTTGCTATTATATAACATTCATAAAACATTTTATTTAAAATGGATTTTTTTTACAGAAGATTTCAATTCACTGCCACTTTCTGTAATAATGGTTTGTGGTTCATTAAACGCTCATTCGTTTCGGCTAATAAAGAACCAATATGCCTTTGATATAAATTAATAAACAACACCTCAAAAGTACTCTACAAAAAAAAAAAAAAAAAAATGGATTGATTGGGAGGCCCAGCGGAGTATTGACGTTTTCATCACAGCTGTTTTTTTCCCAGCTTCATCTGGTCAAACAGTTACATTGATCTAGACTATGGAGCTGACCTTCTCTCCAGACTGAGTTACAGACCACTTCACAGCCTCTGCTCTCTCTCTCCAGTATTCAGTCATCTCTGTATTTGAATAGAGAAGCCTGCAGCGCAGTCGAAACTGTTCGACAATAGAGATACCCAACTGCTGCACTTGGTGCCTTACTCCTCTGCTAAACGTTTCCTGGACAGCCCTCACTTCACGTGAAACGTTTCCTGGAGAGAACTCATTTAAGGTGAAACGTTTCCTGGAAGACCTCACTTTAGATGAAACGTTTCGTGGCAAGACATCACTTCAACTGAAACGTTTGTTCCTGCGACCTTACTTCGATTTAACGTTTGCTATCAACCACCTCCTCACAAATGCAGCAACGTTCTTGCCACGGCTTCAATTGAGTCGAAACGTTTTCTGTCGCAACCCCATTTCCGGTGAATTTGTTTTTTGCTTTGTTTTGTTTTTTTAAGCCTTGAACTCGTAAGGGATGGCAACACTGATGCGGGTGGAAGGTTCTTGATCCAAGGATCTGCTGATTCTCTCCCCTTCCCTACGAAGAACCTGACTGCATCGCATTTCCCAGGCGCTGTATGACCCCCACATACGTTTAGCGCATTTTCGCGATAATAATAATAATAATAATAATAATAATAATAATAATAATTATTATTATTATTATTATTATTATTATTATTATTATTATTATTATTATTATTATTATTATCGTAGCAAGCTGAACTGTAATTCATACAAAGTGATACAAGAAAATTCTAATCCTTCGCGTAAAGTATTTAAAGTTTTTTTTTTTAAATGTATTTGCAGAGAGCAGCGTAATGATTATTCTTTCACTTCCTCGAAGGAGTCTCACGTTACCCTAGAGGGATACCGTGGACTGTGTTAAGCTTTAGTCTCCTGGATTAACAGGAGGCTAAAACATCTATTAGGGGAGAAAAGAGGAATTTATAGGCGCATCAAAAGAGGAGATGTTAACCCTATTGACCAATATGTTCAATTGAAAAGAGAAGTAAAAAAGGGGATTAGAAAGGCTAAACGTGACTATGAGATTAAGGTTGCTAATGAATCAAAGACTAATCCAAAAGGGTTCTTTCAAGTGTATAGGACGAAGGTGAGGGAAAAGGTAGGTCCTCTGAAAATTGGGAATGGACAGCTGACGGATAACGAACTGGAAATGTGTTCTCTATTTAATGACTATTTTTTGTCAGTCTTTACACAAGAAGACGTAAATGAGATTCCAGAAATTAACAATTATTCAGTTCCTGAAGAATTCAAGTTAACTAATATTACTGTCACGAGGGACATGGTTATCAAACAGATAGATAAACTGAAGCAAAATAAGTCCCCGGGACCCGACGAGTTGTTTTCCAGGGTACTTAAAGAATGTAAGATGGAACTTAGTCAGCCATTAATGAATGTGTTTAATACGTCCATCCTAACTGGTGTTGTGCCAGAGATGTGGAAGATAGCTAATGTAGTTCCTATATTCAAATCAGGGATAAGTCAATTCCATCAAATTACCGTCCAATAAGCCTCACATCTATAGTAGGCAAATTATTAGAATCAATTATAGCTGATATTATTAGAAGTCACCTTGAAGAACATAATTTGATTAATGAATCTCAGCATGGGTTCACGAGAGGTCGTTCCTGCCTAACAAATTTACTGACGTTTTTCAATAAAACATTTGAGGCAGTAGACAGTGATAAAGAATATGATATAGTTTACTTGGATTTCAGTAAGGCCTTCGATAGAGTACCTCACAAGAGACTCTTAAGAAAGGTGGCAGCTCATGGTATAGGAGGTAAAGTTCTAGCATGGATAGAGGCATGGCTTACCAATAGAAAGCAGAGAGTTTCCATTAATGGGGTCAAATCTGAATGGGGATTAGTCACTAGTGGCGTTCCACAAGGATCAGTTTTGGGCCCATTGTTGTTCATAATTTACATAAATGACCTTGATGAAGGAATTGCAAGTGACATGAGTAAATTTGCTGATGATACAAAAATAGGCCGTATAATTCATTCTGAGCAGGATACCAGTGAACTCCAGGAGGATTTGGACAAATTAATGTCTTGGTCTGAAAAGTGGCAGATGAAGTTTAATGTGGACAAGTGTAAGGTGCTAGTCGTTGGTAATGAAAATATCCCTCGAATTTATAAACTAGGTGAAGTAGAGCTTGATCATACAGAATGTGAAAAAGACTTGGGAGTCATGGTAAGCAGGAATCTAAAGCCAAGACAACAGTGCCTAAGTGTGCGCAATAAGGCTAACAGATTACTAGGATTTATTTCAAGAAGTATAAGCAACAGAAGTCCAAAAGTTATTTTACAGCTCTATACATCACTAGTGAGACCTCATTTGGATTATGCAGCTCAGTTTTGGTCACCTTACTACAGGATGGATATAGATTCATTGGAGAACATACAAAGAAGAATGACTAAAATGATTTACAGTATAAGAAATCTCCCGTATGAAGATAGACTTAGAGCGTTGAATCTCCACTCTCTGGAGAGGCGTAGAATGAGGGAGATATCATCGAGGTGTACAAGTGGATGATGGGTATAAACAAAGGAGATATTAATAAAATACTGAGGATATCGAACCAAGTAAGAACCAGAAATAACGGATTTAAATTGGATAAATTTAGATTTAGAAAGGACATAGGCAAGTACTGGTTTTCGAACAGAGTTGTAGATGCGTGGAACAATCTTCCGAGTGGGGTGATAGAGGCTGGGACCTTGGGTGGATTTAAAAAGAGATTGGACAAATATATGAGTGGGAGGGGCTGGGTTTGATTAGTGTCGTGAGTACGGGAATAAATTCTTAGGTAGTGGTGGTTTTGATAAGGACCTGCCTTGTATGGGCCAGTAGGCCTTCTGCAGTGTTCCTCCATTCTTATGTTCTTATGTTCTTATGTATGCGTACATCTCAGGGGTGTATATCTTTTAGTGTACGGTCACCAAGATGTATGTCTCACAGGAGCAAGATAAATGGTACAGAGGACTATTTATCTACATTCCTGTACGTGTCTCCAATTTATCAATTTGGTTCAGAGAACCAAGTTGATAAACTAGAGACATGTACAACACTTGGCTATCTTTATCGAGGAAACGTTTCGCCACACAGTGGCTTTATCAGTCCAATACAAAGATGAATGGTGAAGATCAGAAGGAGTTTGAGGTAATCAGTCCCTCAGCCTGGAGTCGATGTAATTAGTCCATCAGTCTTGAAAGATTGATGGACTAAAAGATTGATGGACTGAAAGATTGATGGACTGAAAGATTGATGGACTAAAAGATTGATGGACTGAAAGATTGATGGACTGAAAGATTGATGGACTGATTATATCGATTCCAAGCTGAGGGACTCATTACCTCAAACTCCTTCTGATCTTCATCATTCTTCTTTGTATTGAACTGATGAAGCCACTGTGTGGCGAAACGTTTCCTCAGTAAAGATACCCAAGTGTTGCATATGTGTCTAATTTATCAGTTATGCCTCGCGCTGAGAGTTTGCTTCAATTTCTATGTCGAAAGATTAAAGGATCCTTGGCTATTGGTGTACATGTGACATGCTGCCTCAATGGCACTCGTGTAGGCACTGGACTTTAAACCTATTCAACTCATCAACCCGTGGCATGTGCTTGGGTAACTAATGTCTCCTTAACGCCTGAGGACCTTAGGGTTTACCTAGATATAGTAGCAATGATGTGTCCTTTCGTCAAATGTTCAGCTCTGACTTCAAAAGGCTTAGTAGTTTTCTATATATCACTAAATTAATTAAATGTCGGCCCGTATTACCGCTGAATGTAAATTGCGGATGTGTGATTTATTTTAGAGTTGATCCTAAATGAGCATCTGTTATGAAGTGATCTCATTTTGAGCTCTGATTCTCTGTTTCAGACTTCATTAGTAGCGTCATTAATTGTCCGTAATTACCTCGAGAGACTTTATTGACGTAGTTTGGCCTGGTTTTAGTAGAGTTGGTAATGGCTGAGATGATGGAAGCAGCAGGTGGTGTGGGGAGTCTGCTTCGGTCTGCTGCTGCTATGCACTCTTCATAAATTTGTGATTATAACATCACTTAGAAATACTTCGTCAGTTTCACCGTGATTATTGCGACCTCAGAGAGACGCAGTAACTATTTTGTATATATTGTCTTTTTTTATATTTTTATGCTGGTGATATTTTTATTAATAACTAAAATGAAAATTTCATGCTTTATATTATTATTATTTGACTTATTATATTAGTTTATATATGTGTAGGTGGGATGTAACAACTACACCTCTCTTTGTGCTCTCTGTTGGAGAGTTTTGATTGGCTTCCAGCACTTACAAACTACCTGCCCGCTTGTTAAGTGGTTCAAGCCAGGCGCTACTTGGTACAAGTAACCTGACATTGGAGCTGCTGGTCTTGCCTCACCCTCTCTCTCTAGCTGTTGCTGTTTGAGGCCACAAGTTCTCTTTGTCGCTCTGTTTGGGAGATTGCTATTCTCCTTAGCTCGTGTCATTTAGACTCTGTTTTTGGTAATGTCTCCGTTGGTGAGCCGGGACATACATCTCGTAACTCAGTGTAATTCTGTTCACAGAGCATTATTTAGACTTAGTGGTATTTATTCCCGAGTTAAACTCGATCTACATTGTCCTGGCATCTAGGCACTGCCATCTAGGCACTGCCGTAGTCGGGGATTTGGTATTGCCGAGCACTGTCAATAATAAGAAAGTTTCAAGCCTTTTGAGTAGGATCTGTTGAAGGTCCATGGTTAGCGCTTCTATTTGATTATAATAATAATAATGTTGAAGGTCCAAAGTTAGGGACGTCTCCTTAATTCCTTGTCTGGTGCTGTGCTACTCTGTTGCTTCGAACAGTACCGTTGTTTGGCGAATGGTTCATCATATTGTTCAAGAAAGCTGTTTGAGTGCCCTGATGGTCCAGAAGTTAGATTATTTAGGGATTTGTCGTCAGTGTCATTCTAAGGCAGATCTTTCCGAGTCATACCGAGTATTACTGACCACATACATGCACAGTACAGAACAAGTATAGACAAGTATAATAAGATATACTACAAGAGTTGGGTAGGAGATTATCTCCTTAATTATCCAAACTATATTAATTCTAATTGTCACTACCTAGACACCTTTGTTATTAAACATCTCAACTTTTATATTTAGTTGGTTTATAGTCACCCAGTTATGATCCCAAAGCGCTATTGAGAAGCCACTTAACTTTAACAGGATAAGTGGATTAGGATATATTGTGACAACCTAGGTACATTTATAGACCTCTGAAGAGGTCTATAATTTATAGAGGTCACATTTTGTGACAGTGACTAGTAAGAGCTTCAGTGTATTCATCTATATGAGGTTGCAAGGGTCGAGTCTCGGCTCCTGGGACCGCTGCTTCGCTGGCAGTTAATGGGTTAATTCTTATCTGGCTTCGAGAGTCCTAATGTACCTATTCTCGAAGATGGCCACTCTAAGAGTGAAGAAATACTTCCTAACATCCTGTGATTCTGTGCTTTCAGCTTTTAGCTATGTTCTTTTGTTTCTGTTTTCCGCCTTTGGAAAAATCCATCCTTTTCCTCCACAATAATTCCTCTTAGTATTGTGTGTGTGTGTGAGAGTCCCTATCTAATTGGCAATTAGTACGCATTTAAATACGTATAGTGTGTTTTTAAGGATAATGACAGGAGTGATAAAGGTAACGAGATACCAAACAAACGAAGATAGTTTTAAGACAAGCTTGTTCTCGGTACCGGAATATTGTAGCCTATTAAAAGCTTTATAAAACGCAGGCGAAATGTGTTAAGAATGAGCTAAAAGTGGAATATTATTGTCTAGTGGTAGCGCTAAATTCGTAGGGGATAATACAGGGTTTTATAAATCGAAGGCAAGCATGTTTAATCCGAGGAAGGGGAATTTAGCTTCTGAACAGGTGTAAGTACCCCGACAGTCAGTTTAGATAAATAAACACAACGTCATTGCATATTCTATTAGGCAACGTTTCGCTCGTCAGAAAGTTTATCGAGCTATATGAAGCTTCTAGCGAGCGAAATGTAGCCTAATATGTTCAGGACGCCCCCCCCCCTCAAGGGAGGTTCCTTGACGCTGGTGAGGGGCTCTTGATCTAGGGAATTGGATCTGTGCTCCGGTTCCCTGAATTGAGCCTGAATACCGTACATCCTACAGGTTTAGCGCTCCCCCGTGATTATAATAATCAGGACGCCCCATGTGTCTCCATTTTCCAATAACCTTTCGCATCGTTAGGATCTCGTAAAAACCCAAGAGCTCTTGAACCAGGGAGTTGGAGCTACCTTATACCTTCTTATATCAAACCTATTAAAATAATAATAGTAATAATATTAATAAAAATAATAAATATAATAGTAATAATTATGACAACTATAATTTTAATAATATTAGTAACAATATTAAAAAAATAAAAATCTTTATTTCTTTAAAAACACTTAAAATTGATTAGTGTTGACACAAATACAATTTTGATACAATGACACTTTTGTATTCAAAATAAAGTCACTATACTAAGCTTTTCAAAATTTACCTCCGGAAACTCATACAAGACCTAATAATTCATTTTGAAAGCAGCTGCAAAAAAAAAAAAAAGGCCCCAATGAATAGCACTGGTGCAAGAAGTACACTCAGAGATAACTCAATAAGCGTAAAGGGTCGAGGGCTTTTCAACACCTCTCCCTTCACCCATGAACGGAATTACCAACAGAATGTCAGTTGTTTTCGAAAAGGTGTAGCACTTCTATTTGATTATAAAATAATAATAATAATAATAATAATAATAATAATAATAATAATAATAATAATTTCGAAAAGGTGATGAGCTTTTTACTCACTGTTTATGGAGAGAAACGATGTGAAATACTGACACGATGAATACAGACACAAATACAGTATACCGGTGAGTATACTGCATGTGTCTGCCTGTATTTGTTTGAGTGTATTGCTTTTATCAGTCAGGGTGTTACGGTCGTTGTATTTAATGCCACTCAACAACCCTTCAGGAGGGTAGGAGGGGCATTGATGTTAGTGAAGGGCTCTTGATTCGAGGAATTGCGGCTACTTTTCGTTATTGGATGAACTTTGATTACCTCTTATTTCCCAGGTGCGGTGTTGCTTAAATGGGTTAGCGATTCCCAATAATAATTATAATAATAATTTAGATAAACATTTTTGGCTTTCACAAAAATTCAGACTAACAACATACATTATTATTATTATTATTATTAATATCATTATAATAGGTTTGATATAAGAAGCTATAAGGTATCTCCGACTCCTTGGTTCAAGAGCTCTTCACCGGCGTCGAGGCTCCTCCTTTGACAGTGGTAAGTGCACAGTCCATAAACGTTTTGACATGTAATGTAATTTAACTTCAGGAATATTTTCGAGGTCGGCATGAGACGCGCCGGGCGGGTCAGTACCCGGAGGCGCGTACAAAAGATTCTCTTGCACAAATTTTCGTCCATGTGTGACAATTCCATTAGGGGAATTTCTGGAGGCATGCTACGTAAATGAAGATTGCTTGCGAGATGAAGGAGTAGGAAGAGGAGGAAGAGGAGGAGGAGATGTCAGTTCGAGGTCCCTGGAGGCGCCGAGTGCTAAGGACCTCATTCGTTCCTAATTGTGGCCTCAGCCGCAGTGTCAGCCACAGCATTGTCGCTGCTATTTGAGTCTTAAGAAACATGTAAAGCTGGTGGTCCTCGGCTCATTTTAAAGCCTGATCTTAGCAACGTCTCTGTTAAAGTTAATTAATTGATGTTTCTCTTGTTTAGTCTTTCTCGTACTATTGTCGCTTTTCCTTGTGTTTCGTATGTTTGTTTTTCCTCATGTCGGTGCTGTTTATGCTTGTTGATCGACTTGTCGTTGCTCTTGTCTGTTATTTAGTTTGCTCTTATTTGTGTTTTATCGTGTTCTTATTCGTCTCTCTTTTTTTCGAGTTGTTAGTATTGCGTATTGTTTTCCGTTTTTGTTGTGTGTGGGTTAAGGGTTGTCTTGCGGGAGTATGAGAGCGGTGGAAGTAACCTTAATAAATAGAGCTGGTCTCTGATATAAGTGGAGGCAGAATAACAGCTCTTAAGCCTGTAAATCAAGGGAGTAAAATAAAGATAGCCTGTTAATGTTTTGTAGTATTTGCAGGTTGTCTAAATCTTCTGTCCTGCGATGTTTCGTAACATTTATAGGTTGTCTGCCTCTAGGTTTTTAATGGTTGGTACACACTGACCCATCCACGAATCATAATTATTTAAACAAGCCATTTGAATTCAGCTAGACTGCAATATTTCAAGAAAGCTGACTCACGAAATCGCAATAACACGATGACAAACAAACCAGGGTACGGGTGGGGTTTGAACCCATGGCGTCTCACTCACCATGGGTTCCAACCCCACCCGTTCTTTCTCTCTCTCTTAAAGAAAGTTATTTTTTTCATTAAATTCTGACCGAAGTAAAGCTCCAGGAAGTTAATGCATTTGCAGAGATGTCTATCTACACCACATTTTCTCCTCACTTCATATTTTTCCCTCCGAAAGTAAAAGAAAAAAATCAAAATAGTATATGCTCAGTGTCTCAAAATTTCGCACTAACTTCTTCAGGTGCAAGAGAGCTAACATTCTTTGCCGAAATACCTTTCCTTCATTTCCGCAACCTCGAAATATTCTATTAAGTATTACTAGGTTATCGCAAATTAACCAATATTTACGAATACCTAGTAATAACGTATTTACCAGTAATTACGTATGTACTTCTTACCAGTAATAACGAAACATTAATTAAAATAGTGTTTTTTTTTGCTTGGCATTAATGGCTGTATTTTTTTGTGCCTTAGAGAGTCAGGGATTTTTTTTTTCCCGAAGGTAAAAAAAAAAAATTGAAGATGTGTTGCACAGCTGACAGAGTATGTTGCTCAAGGTATGTTGCTTGATGCTGATAAGGGGAAGGCTCTTGATCCGAAGAAATGGAGCTACCCTAATATAATTGATGAGTATGACCCCCCGGAACTCCAGGTATAGGCCAGATAGCTGCATCACGTACAGAGAGGTGCATCACGTATAGAGAGCTGCATCACGTACAGAGAGGTGCATCACGTACAGACAGCTGCATCACGTACAGACAGCTGCATCACGTACCGAAAGGAAACAAATAAAACATTTGTGTATATTTCTTGGTGTTTGAGAGGAAAATAATCGTCTGATACGTGATGCTATAAGTTGAACCATCGGGGGGGGGGAGGGGGTGAAGAGCAAGACACGTTGTGTGATATCTGATCCGTTTGCAGGAGCAACAAGGTTTCAACAAATAACTACCCTCACACCCCTCACCACCCCCACTTCCCTCACCTCCTACACTACCTCACCACCCTCACCTCCTACACTACCTCACCACCCTCACCTCCTACACTACCTCACCACCCTTGACACTCCCACCAACCTCATCACCCACACCACCTGGCCACATACACCACCCACACTTCCCTCACCACCCCAACATCCTACACCACCCCATCACCTTCACCCACACCACCTGGCCACCCTCAGTACATACACCACCCACTTCCGCCCACATCCACCTACATCACCCACTGACAAGATGGTCCCACAACAGCACGAAATAATTGATTTTTTTGCAGAAGTTGGTGTTGGTCCCGGCGCTTCTCTCGTCTCCTCCACACAATGCAGTTTTAAATTACCTCGTCAAATTGGAAAAGGAAATGATATGCAGTGTTAGGATTGGCGAGATAATTTGCCTATTGTTCTGTTCCCCGGCAGCCATTGTTACCCCGGTGGATTCGAACAAAATTCGAAATGGTTTTCGGGGATTTTAATGAGAAAAAGCAAGAAGCGCAGACACACTGAATCCAAAATAAAACTCAGAGATTGCTGAAAATGTAGAAAAAAAATATAAAAAATGGTAAATGATCCCTTTAAAAAATACATATTAATTGTTTTATGAAGTGCTAAACCCTAAGGGTTCATTCAGCGCAGGGAGTAGTGATAGAAGGTGGTGAGTCTAGCAGCCTAAAGCAGAGACATGAGGTAATGTACTTGTATATTTATGCTAGATATGTGGTGTAGCAGGTGGAGTTAACGTCAGATGTGAGCGGGGCCCACTAGTATTTCAACTTCCTTTAGCGGTTCACCCTCAACTGTGACGTCCACTCCAGCTGCTACGCCTCTTCTAGCACCAGTATACAAGTCTCTGGCCTCGTGCCTCTCCTTTAGGATAAGGGATGGATCGCTTTGTATTACGCCTCAGGAACTGATCACCAAAAAAAAATCACTTCTGACTGCTTCCAATGTTATAATCGCCTATAATCGACGGAGGAAGCCCACTGCGCAGCGAAACGTTTTGACATTATTAATATTATAATAATAAAAAAGAAAAACGTTTTGACAACATAGGTACCTTAGTTTTACACGCGTATATCTCAATAATCAACTTGTCGGTAAGATACATAATTTTTTGTGTCACGATCTTTAGTGTTTACGACAAAACAATAGAGATAAAAACAGAAAAGAGGCAGATGGGTGGACTCCGTACCAGTGGACCGTAAGAAGGTATTTGATACTGTCTCACGCCAGAGAGTGAGCATCAACCTGGACGTGCAGAAACTATATCATTATAAGTACTTGCGATGGTGTGCAGAAGATCTAAGACGACGTAGGTCACACCGTCAGGGAGGCAATACCAGACCCTGGAGACAAACTGACCCACAGAGATTAGTATATTTTCTTATATGCAGAAACAGTATTCTAGTAGAGTCAAAATCCTGCGTATCTTTGTTCGTGCATAAGAGGAATCTAATTCAGATTATAAAAATGGAAATGACAACATGCAAGATACTCAAAGGACTTGATAAAATGGAATGACAAACGAGAATATAAGGAGACAGGATGAAATTTAGAGATGAAAATGCACCACAGAATTGTCAAGAAACGTGTCTTGGGGAGTTTCCTGGGGTGAAAGTAGGGTAAATGCAAGTTTCATATATACTTCAAAGTATAAATGGTTTGACATGATCCACAAGGCAGGGAATAAATGAAAAACTTATCAAATACCATCAAGACGGGTCGATTCTCGGCCAGGAGCCGAGAATCGACCCCTGCAGCAACAAATTAGGTAATTGCACACAAACACACAGTAATAACAAGACTTCAATAGCCGTCATCTAGACAGCAGTAGTGACAGCAAATTGAAGCAGAGCAAAGCTGCTGATCGCAGGCGACTTCAATCATGATGAAATAGATTGGGAGAATTGAGAACTCCACGGGGGGTCTAAGACAGCACACCTGTTCTGGATTCAGCAAGTCAAGGACCGCGCCAGAGGTTCTAGCAGAGTCTAGCTCTAGCTCTCGACATGAAACCTTAGTGTATTTAAACCCCTTTTCATACTGCATCTTCATGGAAGCCTACTTTTACAGACTTCTGTCATGGGCACAAGTTTTTTTTGTAGATAAATGATAATCCTTCAAATGTTGTTTCCTTACGTTGCCAGAGTTTCCTGCAGATATCCAATTAATAATCGCAATTTTAAGATAGCCTTCCGAAGCACTTTCCAATTTTGAGATAGCCTTCCGAAGCACTTTCCAATTTTCAGATAGCCTCCCGAAGCACTTTCCGGTCTACTTGTTCTAGTAAATCTTTCCTATGTAAATCTCTCATTAGGGTAGAGGTGGCCTCGCTAACGAAAAACTTTTCATAAGGGGATATAGTCGACACAGAGGTGTTCACCTTACGAAAATATTGATAGTTTTCAGTCGATTTGTGGAGATCAATAACGTTTTTCACAAATGTTTTTTTTAGGAACACTTCCTTAATATTCTAAAGCAGATGGATGATACCGAAAAATGGCTAATATACACAGCGTTCTTTTATTCTCAATAAGCAGACTTTAAAGGCTTCTATAACTGTTCTATTCAAGAATAAATGTCATAGTACCGCGGTTTCTGAGGCGAAACGATGGCTAAATGTCTTCTAAGAAATTTTTTGTGAACCATCCTAGTTGTGTAATTATGTCAGTGGAAACAACCGTACTGAAGAACTGTGTCTGCCGTATTGGTATTTATGTTAAACACACACACACACAAATATATATATAGTATATATATATATTATATATATATATATATATATATATATATATATATATATATATATATATATATATATATATATATATATATATATATATATATATTTGCGTGGTAAAATATACTCCATTTGTGTTTCCATGTGGATTATATCCTCCCATTGACAAGTATATTTTGATATACTCAGAGCGTAAAGTCAAATTAATGCATTTTTCTTTGATATTCTGGTGATAGATGTATTGCTGAGTCTTAAGAAAATTTGCATTTTAAATGAATGTGTTGGAAATTAGTGAATGAACTCCTGTATTGTTCTGCTATATCAAATATTAGTCTTTTGTCATCAAGAGAATGAATAAATTTGGAGAATACTGTAAATAATTGACATGAACTGTTTGAGTTTCATGTATAAGCTCTGGTTTGTGTTGTGTGTGTACTCACCTAGTTGTGGTTGCAGGGGTCGAGTCCCAGCTCCTGGCCCCGCCTCTTCACTGGCCGCTACTCGGTCACTCTTCCTGCTCCATGACAACACACACATGCACACTGTGTGTGTGTCTGTGTGTGTGTGTACTCATCTAGTTGTACTCACCTATTTGTGGTTGCAGGGGTCGAATCATAGCTCCTGGCCCCTCTTCTTCTCTGGTCTCTACTAGGTCACTCTTCCTGCTCCATGAGCTTTATCATACATCTTCTTAAAGCTATGTATGGATCCTGCCTCCACTTCCTGACAACTCTGTGACTGAAGAATACTTGTGTGTGTGTGTGTGTGTGTGTGTAGTTATAGTAGTAGTAGTAGCAGCAGCAGCAGCAGCAATAGTAGCAGTAATAGTAGTAATGGAGTGTGACGTTCGTAGTTAGTCTTACAGCTCTTGTGGAGTAAAGTCTTCTCAGGTTTGAGCTAGGGAAGGCTGGCTTCAGTTCCGTGCAGAATCCTTAACCAGCACCAACGTCTTCACAAAAGAACACAGAGCAGAGCTCTGCTCTCGTATCCCGTCCTAAGTGTTCAGTTTATCACGGATTTTTTTTTAAGCGTTACCAGAATTAATTGGGAGTAATTTTATATCTAAAAAATCTAAACTATTCATTTAACAAATTAAAAGAGAATGTGGATAAAGTAAATAATTATATAAATTATTTATATATTGTCAAGAGGTCACTCTTCTATAATCTTAAAATTTATGGAGTAATTTTAAAAATTTCTTTTCTCTTTAAGCAAAGTAGATAATTTAAACCACAACTATACTGTCTCAGTAGAGCACAGGTTATCGTCATAATTATAACGTGATCTAGACACGTAGTAGGTAATTTAAAAAGTATATAACCCCTGGCGTGTTTACATTGAGAGCAACAGTGCCTGAACACTTGTTGGGGGAGTACATCTCACTGTGTCTACACCTAGAGGTTAAGTTAATCCCTAAAGTAGGGATTAAAGTATTCTTGACTCGGGGGGGGGGGAAGGGGGTGAACAGGTTACAAGCAGCGTGAGTTAGTGGCTGTCAGCACGAGAATCACCACCAACTGTTCTCGTTTATTCGGCTGTGGCTTAGAATTTCAATTAGACAATTGTAATGATCGCGGCTGGAGACAGAAACGCCGACAGGAATTTACTCAAATACTAGAGAATACAGAATGATTTTTAAAGACATGTATTCACGTATATTCATCCTTCTCCTTTTCAAGAAAGCCGAAAAATAAAATGTCATTTGCTTACCCTAGCAATTTTTTGTTCACGACTCGCCACTGAGAATGAACGTTTCGTTCTAAACAGAAGTTTATGAAGCTGTAATTAGAGCGAAACTTTGTACCAAATCAAGGCACATTCTGCATGCTTGTGTCTTTGTCAACAGATATTTCTTGTACACAACTAATCTACTAAACGACGTTCAGCGTCACTCTAAAACGTCGCCAAATCAACTTGTAACATAAAATTTATTTCCAGGGTAGGAATTTTCTCTTATTAGTGAGTAATTTAAGGCTTAACGAATATAGGGTGGAATGAGTGATAACCTGCGTGTTATTTTTACCTATTAGTTTGATAATAAATGAGTTATCTTTACCTAATATCATGAGGGAATTCTTGATATTAAGACCTGAATATGTGGATGGTAAATGGAATTTTAAGCCTATCAAGAAGATGGGGCTTGTTAAGGTTGAACGTAAAATATTTTAATTCCTATTTAAGTGATAAAAAGCCGCTAAAGAAGAAAAATCCACAATACCGTGACTGGAACAATTACACAATTAAAGCCTCTCACTGTGTATACAAGAGCCATACACGTCTCGTTGGATAAGTGTGTATCTCTGGAGTGTTTTACGTCCCAATGCCTGTATATATGTTGTATATATGTGTGTATCTGGGGTGTTTTACATCCCAAGACCTGAATGGTTGAGTGTTAGAGGAAAATTATTTCCGCAGGAGATTCCTGAACGGATAATTATATCAGATTATATCAGATATTTATATCTGATATGATGAGCTGACTGATTCTGACTAAATTAAATAAAAAATTGACTAAATTAAATTGACCTAAATTGACTTTGGCTGATTATGAAACCGATTACTCGGACTGACCTTGACCTACTCTGACTGACCCTAATTACACCCTAGTTAACTCTGATTGGTCTTCCCCTCACTCCTTCCCTCTCAACTTCCCTCATTTCTTCCCTCCCTTCCACACACACTTTTCCTCCTCCCTCCCTTCTTTCCTCCCTCCCTCCCTTCTTCGCTCCCTCCAGTCACACACAATAACCACACAAAATCTGTGAAAATACTGTTCATTACTGCCTGACACTGGCATGCTAGAATATTTATGTTTGGATTTTCAGGTATAAAAAACACCGCCTTGAATGTCGCGGATAATTAACGAACTCCATAAATACTCATAATGATCACGAGACCAATTATAGTGACGTCTTATTTTTTACACAGATCAATTTTACGGGCTAACTAAGAGTTGTTATCTCACCTCAGTTTCTTTCAAAGCCCAGCCCTAAGATATACTACCACCCCGCTAGGAAGCGACCCACAACAGTCGACTAATACCCAGGTACCTACTTACTGCTAGGTCAACAGGGACAGCAGGTGTAAGGAAACATGCCCAACGTTTCAACCTGTGCCGGGGATCGAACCACGGACACTCAATAAGAGAGCTGAGTGCGCTCGAATCCTCGTCACTCCACTGAAATATTTGCCTTCGTTCATTACGAGTTTCCACCCATATCGATATATGACTTAAAGAAACATGAGCTAGAACATGTCCCTGGCTAGTGTTCGAGTTAGCTGTTTTCATTACAACTGTTAACTGGGTCGCAGTTGTGGCCCTAACAAACCTTCAAAATAAATACACACACACACACACATATATATATATATATATATATATATATAATATATATATATATATATATATATATATACACATATATATATATATATATATATATATATATATATATATATATATATATATATATATATATATATATATTATATATATATATATATATATTCTTAAAATTCCATCTGAAATTTCGCATATTTCTTGCGTGTCAAAAAAAAATATGTCCAAAGATTTTACCCTTGGTATTACGACGCATAATATTATAAGCTTAACCAAGAGTAACTTCTTGGGCAAACATAAACAAATTATATCTTCCTCATAGTACTAGAAATCCGTTTTATTTAGCTAAGTAAAAACGGTTTTATATAAAATAATTCACGTATGTATATTTTTTTGTAACGGTTATAATATTAATAAATATAATAGAAACAGCTAAAATCTCCAGCTTATAAAAAAAAAAAGTCGAGAAAATGTTAAAATGCTAGAAATGCCTTTGAGCTTCACCCGGCTGGAACTCTCCAACATGATATAAGTATTAATGGAATTATTTCTTTCTAGCAACCGACTGGTCAGCCAAGAGAAGACCAACATATGCTTTCCAGCATAGGACCAACAGATGTTGTCTAGCACAAGACCAACATATGTTGTGATTACGAGCAGTATATATTCTGACCATCATCAACATATGTTGTACTACGCCAAGAGGCTGGTGTTTTTTCCCTCCTATCGCCTCTCCTGTTTCTACTTTCTGTGTTTGTCGGCGTATTCTCCAGTTCTGTTGAACATGTTCACTTTCTATCCTCCTCTTTCCACAACCGACCAACAACACCAATAACATCAGATAGACTGGAGTTGTGGGTGACAATCCAGCCTTTCAATCCTGTCGAGTCTACAATAACCCACCATCAAGGAAATTCCCTTTATATCGGTGAAGGACTGGGAATGGGAGCTACCTTCCCTTCCCGGTATCAAATCTCATTCTTTTCTCCCCATTCCTCTGTTCCCATCATCCAACCCCTACCCCCGTCCTACTGACTTAGCTCTTCAACATGATTGTAAGTGTAGCAATAGTGCCCTCCTATTCAGCCTAAAATCATCGACAACTACTCCCCGGTAAGTCATCCTCAGGTTTAACTACTGTCAGGTCATCATCTCCTTCGCACGTAATCGTCATCTAAAACTCATTATCTCTGACCTTAATGACAATTAACGCATTTCCCGAGGACCAAACTAGCACTAATAACTCGACTACCGCCACCAAACGACCATTCTGGGATTTAATCAGCTATCCTGAAGGAGGAGCTCAGGTGAGGCTGGAAATAAAGGCGATGTATCCACACTGCTGTTCGTGTTCCCTGGCTTCAACTTTTGTTTAATGATTGCTCTATGCTTGTATGTGTTTACTCTTGTTCTTTTACTGCATTCGGTCGTCTTTGTGTGTGTGTGTTTGTGTGTGTGTTGCACTCATTTGCACTCACCTATTTGTGGTTGCAGGGGTCGATTCACAACTCCTGGCCCCGCCTCTTCGCTGATCGCTACTTGATCCACTCTTTCCCTGCTCCAAGGGCTTTATCGTGACCATCTCTACAGTGTCTGTTTCTATGCATGTTTCGTTCTACTAAGCTCTCTGTTTCTCTCTCTCTCTGTTTCTCTCTCTCTCTCTCTGTTTCCCTCTCTCTCTCTCTCCCATTACTCCAAAAAAATATCCGCTAAGGATTGAACATGCAAACATCATCACCCAAGCCAATCCAATTCTCCCGAAAAGTCCAGCCTGAAGAAGTCAATTTGAATAAGATATCGCGGAAATGGAAGTTTTTGAGCAGTATTATCCCGGGCCAGATTGAGAAACACTATCCATGGATTGCGGAGTAAGACTCTGATCTTCCTCTCGGTAAAAGAGGATGGGAAGATAGCACGCGAGGAAGAATTTCTTGCAGCTACGCTAGTGAGGTGTGGAGGCTGTCGGGGGTGTTGGAGGGTGTCTTGATCCAAGGAGATGGAGCTATCTTCCGATTCCTTCGACCAAGTCTGATTGACTCTCATGCCCCCCAGGCGCTGTATGATGCCTGCGGGTTTTGCGCTTCAACGCGATAATAATAATAATTATAATATTAATAAATATAAAAATAATAATAATAGTAATAATAAAATAATAATAATAATAGGAATAATAATAATAATAATAATAATAATAATAAGGAGCTACTTTTGAAATGCTTTTAATGTAGATTCAAATGCCAATTAAAAATTAATATGCAAATTATTATTAAGCCCGTAGAAGTCACACAACGCCTGTGAAATGGGTTGGTAACCAGGTCTGATCGAAGGAAAAAGAAAGGTGTCTCCAATTCCTTGGATCGAGAGCCCTTCACCGCATTAAGGAGTAACCTTTCCTTCCCTTTTAGGTTATGTACGTTAGGTCAGGTTTGTCAGGAAACAGGACAAGTGTTTCCTGACGCGGGTCTTAGGTGATGACCCGCAGCTGGAGCTTCTGGTCATCTGACCAGATATTCAGACACGTCAAGAGATGTATATATCTTTCAGTGTATACAAACATATGTATTTGTATATCTCTGAGCGTATATACACAGAGATGTATATCTCTCTGGCTGTGTCTATCTCTGTGTACATACCCTGAGAGTTTATGTTAATCTCTATTCCAGGGACTAAGTATCCCTGACTGGTGACTAAGTATCCCTGACTGGTGACTAAGTATCCCTGACTGGTGACTAAGTATCCCTGACTTGTGACTAAGTATCCCTGACTGGTGGTGTACAAGTGACATGCAGGCTTAATAACGCTCGTGCAGACAATAGGCTTTAAGCCAAGTAAATCAACTAA
This sequence comes from Cherax destructor, assembly GCA_009830355.1. Lineage (NCBI taxonomy): Eukaryota > Metazoa > Arthropoda > Malacostraca > Decapoda > Parastacidae > Cherax > Cherax destructor. The sequence goes on along the minus strand of WNWK01000070.1, from coordinate 729,485 downwards.
CCCATGTATACCACTGAGGAATACGTGGAAGCCCAGCAACGCTTGTGTGGATGTGAAGTATGTTGTCCATAACACACGCAACGAGAGATGGAAGTGCTGTAACACATGGAAAACGGGAGATGGCAAGGTCATAACACATGTGGAAAACGGGAGATGAAATGGCCATAGCATAGAAAATGGGAGACAAAAAGATCATGACGTAGAAAATGGGAGACGAAAGGGTCATAACATAGAAAATGGGAGACAAAAGGATCATGACGTAGAAAATGGGAGATGAAAGGGTCATAACATAGAAAATGGGAGACGAAGGGGTCATAACATAGAAAATGGGAGACGAAAGGGTCAAAACATAGAAAATGGGAGCTAAAAGGATCATGACGTAGAAAATGGGAGATGAAAGGGTCATAACATAGAAAATGGGAGACGAAGGGGTCATAACATAGAAAATGGGAGATGAAAGGGACATAACATAAAAATGGGAGAGTAATAATACTCAAAATGGGAAATGGGAATCAGTAACACAGGTGTGTAAAACAAAAGATAATAGGGACAAAACACATAGAAATCGTGTGAAGAGAGGGCCTTAAGATATAGGAAACAGGAGACTAGAGGGTCTTAACATGCCTAGAAAAACAGAGATGGCAGAGAAGTAACAGAAGCTTGTAAAACACAAAATATGAGAGGGCCATCACACACAGAAAACGGGAGATGAGAGGGTCAGTAACACAGGCGTGGAGGGGGGACTCGCTTCATCTACTTACCACTTAATGTTGCCGTATTTTAGTTCACTGTCAGGGAGCGAGGCCGTATTTCAGGGTCGTAATTCAGCTGCACCCAGACAGTAATTGTAGGGCTTAAGTAATCCTACAAGGCGAGCCGGAATTACTGCCGCTTCCCCACACTTCTCCCCAAATTGGAAAACCGGACCAACTTTGTTGTTGAATAGTTGAAATATTTAAAAAAAATGGATAGCCTTTTTCATTCGTATTTCGAATAACAAAACAAAAACTAGTTGGAAACTTTTGTGTTCTATCTTATATTTATTTTAGAAATACGCATTTATTACGAGTTCTGAGCAATATTCAATAAATTTAGATATAGCTTCAAAAATTTCCCATAATGAGAAAGAGGAGGAAGAGCCGAGAAAAATAATGGTAAAATAGCGATAATTACCAAAAAATCACGAAGTTCAAATGATAGCGAAAGGGAATCTTCTCTCGTTAATTATGCGTTTAACTCGAAAATGTATACACCAGACCATTACTTACCTGCTGCCCGCCGGGAATTATCACATGAGTATCATAATTAAACTTAAATAATTGCATTATGATTTGTGTTAATGCAGAGGCGAGGACAGATGAGTCGGTGGAGGAAAGACCAAGTGGGTCTTAGTCACGGGAAGGTGAATCTAATGAAAGATCTTTAAAAACAAAATCAAGTTTTATCTTAACTCAGAAAACAGGCCAAGGTGTGGTGCATATAAGTGTTTATGTAAGCCACGGGACGGGTGGGATTTGAAGCCATGGCGAGTGAGTCCTAAAACTCCAGGCCGTTCCTTGGTTTGTTTACAATTGTGTTATTACGATTTTGTGAGTCAAGTAGTGATTATATAGTAACATTTTAACAAGCCAGCATGGCCCTTCTGCCTGTCAGAACTTGATTGGCACTTGTCAAAGTATTCAAGATACAATGATTGCCACTTGTCAGTGTCTCTAAGATAATGTGACTAGCCCCTGTTTGTGCCTTCAGGTTAACATAATTGGTACTTGTCAGTGTGTTTATAATAACATGATTGGCACTTGTTAAAATACCCTGGTTGCTGTATACTAAACTATTAGCTTGGTACGTCTTCGCTTATGGATGACAACTATGTTATTGTTCGCTAGGCAAGCACGCCTCACCTGTCAGGTCCTAGACACACGTCAGCTCTGTCAGGTGAATACCGTAGGCAAGACTCCCCTGGCTAGGCGATAGACGTGAGGCAGCACTCAGACTGCAGTTAGGTACTGAAACAGGACGTCTTCACAGCTAAATTTAAAACAGTACAATGAAAACCCACCTAAAATTGTTGAGCTTAGATACATTTCCTATCGAGAACGTACAAGTGGTAATACTATAGAAAGCGAAGATAATGAACATATGATATCCTCCGAATAATAATATTTGCAAAGGAAAATGGATTACAAGAACTAATACTTCACTTAAATTCAGGACCATCTAGAAACAGGGACATAGTAAGGTCAGGTATTCAGAGAATACATGGCATTTTCGGGCACAAGTGCTGTTTCCATAACACCAATCCTAAAATGACCCAACTGATTACAAAGAGAGTTATAAAAATTGTAGTTCAGTCAGTGACGAATGTGTCTTCTCTGACATTAATAACCTTCCAGATACTCTGTCCCTTCGTGCCTAAACCTATGAGAATTCATCTCTAATTCCCCGCCTCATTGTGACCTAATTATGTCACATTGACCTCACCTCAGAGCGGTGGCTGAGGTGACCTGACAACACTGCCAATTGCTTTGATTGGCAAACCATCCAGATATAACTATATATACTTTGTGTTTAAACTCACCGCATAGTTATAGAAATACTTTCAAATTTAAATTTAAAAATAGGATAAATATCGTACGCCATATTGCACCCCATCTAACATCCTCGCCTGACACCATCCACCACCTTCTCAAAATCCACTTCTCTCACCATCCACTGCGCACTACCCTCACTATCCACCACTCTCGCCACTCACACCATCACCGCTGCTGCCTTGCTCACACTCCTCTGCTTCTTGAGAGCCGTGATCTACATTACCGTCTCAGGGATGCCACGTCAGGCGGTGTACCGTTTAATAAGATGCTCAGAGTTGGGAGATGAGGAAGACTGCAGCATCTGGCCTCAGGAGCAACGCTGGGTGTTATTCAGCAATCACTATCATAGGTCTCCCGCATGCTGACACGGGCTGCCGGTCTACTGATGTGGGCTGCCAGATTACTGACATGGGATGCCAGTCTACTAACGCAGTCCGCCCACCTACTGAGGCAGTCCGTTCATTAACTGACATAGTTCACTGCCTGCTCAAAGATTCGGTCCGCCCACCTGCTGGCGTAGGTTGCCAACCTGCTAATGCGTTCTGCACGCTTGCTGACGCGGTCTGCCTGCCTATTCACGCAAGTCACCCCAGTACTGACCCTACAATCCACTAACTGCTGCTTCTTCATCCACAGAAAGTGGCGCTGCTGTACTTGTACCTGACTGCCAAAGGTGACAGCATCCACACCTGTTATCTCAAGACTTCCGCCGTGTTCCCCCGTGCACTGTTGTATTCCCCGTCCACTGTTGTATTCCCCCGTCCACTGTTATATTCCCCGTCCACTGTTGTATTCCCCGTCCACTGTTGTATTCCCCCGTCCACTGTTGTATTCCCCGTCCACTGTTGTGTTCCCCCGTCCACTGTTGTATTCCCCCGTCCACTGTTGTATTCCCCGTCCACTGTTGTGTTCCCCCGTCCACTGTTGTATTCCCCCGTCCACTGTTGTATTCCCCCGTCCACTGTTGTATTCCCCCGTCCACTGTTGTATTCCCCGTCCACTGTTGTGTTCCCCCGTCCACTGTTGTATTCCCCAGTCCACTGTTGTATTCCCCGTCCAACACAGTGAGACCAACACAACGAGACCAACACAGCGAGACCAACACAGCGAGACCAACACAGCAAGACCAACACAGCGAGACCAGCACAACAAGACCAACACAGCGAGACCAACACAGCGAGACCAACACAACTAGACCAACACAACGAGACCAACACAACTAGACCAACACAGCGAGACCAACACAACAAGACCAGCACAACAAGACCAACACAGCGAGATCAACACAGCGAGACCAACACAGCGAGACCAACACAACTAGACCAACACAACGAGACCAACACAGCGAGACCAACACAGCGAGACCAACACAGCAATACCAGCACAACAAGACCAACACAGCGAGACCAACACAACAAGACCAACAGAGCGAGACCAGCACAACAAGACCAACACAGCGAGACCAACACAACGAGACCAACAGAGCTACACCAGCACAGCAAGACCAACACAGCGAGACCAATACAACTAGACCAACACAACGAGACCAGCAAATCGAGACCATCACAGCGAGACCAACATAACTAGACCAACACAACTAGGCCAACACGACGAGACCAACACAGAGAGACTAATACAACCAGACCAACATAGCGAGACTAATACAAGTAGACCAACACAGTGAGACCAACAAAGAGAGACCAACACAACGAGACCAACACATCGGGACTAATACAACTAGACCAACACAGCGAGACCAACACAGCGAGACCAACACAACGAGACCAACAGAGCTACACCAGCACAGCAAGACCAACACAGCGAGACCAATACAACTAGACCAACACAACGAGACCAGCAAATCGAGACCATCACAGCGAGACCAACATAACTAGACCAACACAACTAGGCCAACACGACGAGACCAACACAGAGAGACTAATACAACCAGACCAACATAGCGAGACTAATACAAGTAGACCAACACAGTGAGAGCAACACAGAGAGACCAACACAACGAGACCAACACAGCGTGACTAATACAAGTAGACCAACACAGCGAGACCGAGAGACCAACACAACGAAACCAACAAAGCGAGACTAATGCAACTAGACAACGCAGCGAGACCAACACAACGAGACCAACACAGCGAGACCAACACAACGAAACCAACACAGCGAGACTAATACAACTAGACAACACAGCGAGACCAACACAGTGAGACCAGAAGCACTGTTGAAACCAGCCAATTAGCGAAATGAGTGCTTGGGTAACAGTGTAATAATTAACAAGAAGAATAAAATATATTTAGCTTATTATCCACATTCATACTTTCTCTCTTTGTCTGTCTGTCTGTCTGTCTGTCTGTCTGTCTGTCTCTCTCTCTCTCTCTCTCTCTCTCTCTCTCTCTCTCTCTCTCTCTCTCTCTCTCTCTCTCTCCCTTAATCACTTCAGTTACCTAACTTTTCTATCAGTATGCAATAACGTATATTGTAATGTACTGCTCCATAACCTGTTTCAGTATAGAGTAAGAATTAGGATTAGTCTGCCCGAAATGCCAAGGCATGCTAGTGGCCTTCTTTGTAATTAATATTTTATAATATGCAAACCACACATTGTAAGCTTTGCAAGAAAATAAACATTTTCATTTTTATTTTCTCTCTCTCGCTCTCTTCTCTTAATATATATATATATATATATATATATATATATATATATATATATATATATATATATATATATATATATATATATATATATATGATAGTATATATATGTCGGCCGAATTAGGTAAAATATTGTACAAATTAGCAAGATACTCATTCTAAAATTAAGTCCTTTCTAAAATTTTCTCTTATACGTTTAAAGACATTTTTTTTTCATTTATGTTAATGTAAAAATTTATAATTTTGTACCAAGAGAAACTTTGAAAACAAACCTAACCTTATTATAACAAGCGCAATTTAATTTAGCAAAACCCAACTAAATATATTGTAGATACGTTTACAGTAATTTAATAATAAACAAACACAATGAAATATGTTCAGAATGATTTTTACGAAATTATTGCATACACAAATTTTCGCTTGTCTTATATGGCAAGATAAGCGTTGCTATTTAAGCCAAAATCGCAAGTTCTGCCTATTCGGCACGACACACACACACACACACACACACACACACACACATATATATATATATGTCGTGCCGATTAGGTAAAACTGGTCAATTAGCAAGAACTCATTTAAAATTAAGTTCTTTCTAAAAATTTCTCTTATACGTTTAAAGATATATTTTTTTAATTTATGTTAATGTAAAAATTTATAATTTTGTACCAAGAGAAACTTTGAAAACTTACCTAACCTTATTATAACAAGCGCAATTTAATTTAGCCTAACCCAACTAAATATATTTTAGATACGTTAACATTAATTTAATAATAAACAAACAAAATGAAATATATTTTTTTCTTTAGGTTCAGAATGATTTTTGCGAAATTATTGCATACACAAATCTTCGCTTGTCATATATGGCAAGGTGAGCGTTGCTATTTAAGCCAAAATCGCAAGTTTTACCCAATCGGCACGACATATATATATATATATATATAGATATATATATATATATATATATATAGGATGAGGTGAATCATAGAATTGATGAGGGGAAAAGGGTGAGTGGAGCACTTCGGAGTCTGTGGAGACAAAGAACCTTGTCCATGGAAGTAAAGAGGGGAATGTATGAGAGTATAGTTATACCAACGCTCTTATATGGGTGTGAAGCATGGGTGATGAATGTTGCAACGAGGAGAAGGCTGGAGGCAGTGGAGATGTCATGTCTGAGGTCAATGTGTGGTGTGAATATAATGCAGAGAATTCGGAGTTTGGAAATTAGGAGGAGGTGCGGGATTACCAAAACGATTGTCCAGAGAGCTGAGGAGGGGTTGTTGAGGTGGTTTGGACATGTAGAGAGAATGGAACGAGACAGAGTGACTTCGAGGTGTATAAATCTGTAGTGGAGGGAAGGAGGGGTAGGGGTCGGCCTAGGAAAGGTTGGAGGGAGGGGTAAAGGAAGTTTTGTGTGCGAGGGCTTGGACTTCCAGCAAGCATGTGTGAGCGTATTTGATAGGAGTGAATGGAGGCATATGGTTTTAATACTTGACGTGCTGTTGGAGTGTGAGCAAAGTAACATTTATGAAGGGATTCAGGGAAACCGGCAGGCCGGACTTGAGTTCTGGAGATGGGAAGTACAGTGCCGGCACTCTGAAGGAGGGGTGTTAATGTTGCAGTTTTATAACTGTAGTGTAAAGCACCCTTCTGGCAAGACAGTGATGGAGTGAATGATGATGAAAGTTTTTCTTTTTCGGGCCACCCTGCCTTGGTGGGAATCGGCTGATGTGTTAATAATATATATATATATATATAACAAACACTGATCTCTGGCCGACGGAGACTCGAACCTACGAACCTCATGACAAGGTACGCAGTGCTTTACCGACCGTACCACACTGGTCAATACCTTGGCATCCAGCTTTCGCTAGACGTTATTCCAAGGCAGCCAGCTTTCAGGCAGGAAGGCTTACAGCTTTTCATCTCATCCCCTGCATGCATCGACACAACTAGAGATTTTTACAATGCTAGGAATTCGCAAGAGCAGGCGAAATATTCACAAACACTGATCTCTGGCCGACGGAGACTCGAACCTACGAACCTCATGACAAGGTACGCAGTGCTTTACCGACCGTACCACACTGGTCAATACCTTGGCATCCAGCTTTCGCTAGACGTTATTCCAAGGCAGCCAGCTATCAGGCAGGAAGGCTTACAGCTTTTCATCTCATCCCCTGCATGCATCGACACAACTAGAGATTTTTACAATGCTAGGAATTCGCAAGAGCAGGCGAAATATTCACAAACACTGATCTCTGGCCGACGGAGACTCGAACCTACGAACCTCATGACAAGGTACGCAGTGCTTTACCGACCGTACCACACTGGTCAATACCTTGGCATCCAGCTTTCGCTAGACGTTATTCCAAGGCAGCCAGCTTACAGGCAGGAAGGCTTACAGCTTTTCATCTCATCCCCTGCATGCATCGACACAACTAGAGATTTTTACAATGCTAGGAATTCGCAAGAGCAGGCGAAATATTCACAAACACTGATCTCTGGCCGACGGAGACTCGAACCTACGAACCTCATGACAAGGTACGCAGTGCTTTACCGACCGTACCACACTGGTCAATACCTTGGCATCCAGCTTTGCTAGACGTTATTCCAAGGCAGCCAGCTTTCAGGCAGGAAGGCTTACAGCTTTTCATCTCATCCCCTGCATGCATCGACACAACTAGAGATTTTACAATGCTAGGAATTCGCAAGAGCAGGCAGAAATATTACAAACACTGATCTCTGGCCGCGGAGACTCGAACCTACGAACCTCATGACAAGGTCGCAGTGCTTTACCGACCGTACCACACTGGTCAATACCTTGGCATCCAGCTTTCGCTAGACGTTATTCCAAGGCAGCCAGCTTTCAGGCAGGAAGGCTTACAGCTTTCATCTCATCCCTGCATGCATCGACACAACTAGAGATTTTTACAATGCTAGGAATTCCAAGAGCAGGCGAAATATTCACAAACACTGATCTCTGGCCGACGGAGACTCGAACCTACGAACCTCATGACAAGGTACGCAGTGCTTTACCGACCGTACCACACTGGTCAATACCTTGGCATCCAGCTTTCGCTAGACGTTATTCCAAGGCAGCCAGCTTTCAGGCAGGAAGGCTTACAGCTTTTCATCTCATCCCCTGCATGCATCGACACAACTAGAGATTTTACAATGCTAGGAATTCGCAAGAGCAGGCGAAATATTCACAAACACTGATCTCTGGCCGACGGAGACTCGAACCTACGAACCTCATGACAAGGTACGCAGTGCTTTACCGGCCGTACCACACTGGTCAATACCTTGGCATCCAGCTTTCGCTAGACGTTATTCCAGGCAGCCAGCTTGGTTCAGTCTCCGTCGGCAGGATCAGTGTTTGTGAATATTTCGCCTGCTCTGCAATTCTAGCATTCAAAAATCTGCTAGTTGTGTCGATGCATGCAGGGAAATGCTGTAACCTGCCTGCTGGCCACGGAAACTGTCTAGCAACTGAATGCTGGAGTGATTGACCAGTGTGTGTACGGTACACTTGGTACCTTGTCTATTCGCAGGCTTCGACCCGAAGATCGGTTTGTGGTGGTTTCGCCTGCTCTTGCGAATTCCTAGCATTGTAAAAATCTCTAGTTATCGATGCATGCGAAATGAATGGCGAAGCTTTCCTGCCTAAAGCTGGCGCTGAATGCATCGAGAAACTGGATGCCAGGTGATTGACCAGGTGTGCGACGGATAAGCACTGCGTGCCATGGTCATGGTTCGGTCTCGTCCAGGATCAGTGTTTGTGAGTATTTCTGCTCTTAATTCCTAGCAAAAATCTCTAGTTGTGTCGTGCATGCAGAGATGAGATGAAAAGCTGTAAGCCTTCCTGCCTAACAGCTGCCTTGGAATAACGTCTAGCAAATAGCAAGTATGCTTGAAGATCATAAGCACCGACCTTCATTTCATCAATTCCTGCAAATCGCTGAAGTGTATTTGGATTCTCTACTGAAAATCTCGTGTGTCGTCATGCAGATGATGGTAAAGCCTTCCTGCCTACGCTAGCAGCTGAATAGAGGTATGACAGTGTGTGTCGAAAGCACTCGTTCTGTCATGACAGGTGAGATCGAGCAGAGATCAGTGTTGTGAATATTTCGCCTGCTCTGCAGAATTCTAGCATTGTAAAATCTCTAGTTATGTCGATCACGGGAAGATGAAGGCTGAGCCTTCCTGCTGAACTGGCCTTGAATCAGCTCTGCGCTAGCATCCAGGATGACCAGTGTGACAGTCGTAAGCTGCGTACTGTCATGAGGTTCTAGAGTTCAGTCGTCGGCCAGAGATCGTGTTTGTGAATATTTCGCCTGTCTGCATTCTAACATTGTAAAAATCTGACTAGTTGGCTCGGCAGCAAGATGGATCGAAAACAGCTCGCCTGGCATGCCTTGGAAACGTCAGCGAAAGCTGGATGCTAGTTTGACCAGTGTGTGCGGTCGAAGCACTGCGTACTGGTCGAGGTTCAGTCTCTCAGATCAGTGTTTGTAATATTTCGCCTGCTCTGCAATTCCTAGCATTGTAAAATCTCTAGTTGTGTCGATGCATGCAGGGATGAATGAAGCTGTAAGCCTTCCTGCTGAGCTGGCTGCCTTGGAATAACGTCTAGCGAAGCTGGATGCCAAGGTATTGACCAGTGTGCGGTCAGTAAGCACTGCGACTGTCATGGTCTAGGTTCGAGTCTCCGTCGGCCAGAGATCAGTGTTGTGAATATTTCGCCTGCTCTTGCGAATTCCTAGCATTGTAAAAATCTCTAGTTGTGTCGATGCATGCAGGGGATGAGATGAAAAGCTGTAAGCCTTCCTGCCTGAAAGCTGGCTGCCTTGGAATAACGTCTGGCAGCTGGATGCTAAGGTATTGACCAGTGTGGTAGGTCGGTAAGCACTGCGTACCTTGTCATGAGGTTCGTAGGTTCGAGTCTCCGTCGGCCAGAGATCAGTGTTTGTGAATATTTCGCCTGCTCTTGCGAATTCTAGCATTGTAAAAATCTCTAGTTGTGTCGATGCATGCAGGGATGAATGAAAAGCTGTAAGCCTTCCTGCCTGAAAGCTGGCTGCCTTGGAATAACGTCTGCGAAGCTGGATGCCAAGGTATTGACCAGTGTGGTACGGTCGGTAAAGCACTGCGTACCTTGTCATGAGGTTCGTAGGTTCGAGTCTCCGTCGGCCAGAGATCAGTGTTTGTGAATATTTCGCCTGCTCTTGCGAATTCCTAGCATTGTAAAATCTCTAGTTGTGTCGATGCATGCAGGGATGAGATGAAAAGCTGTAAGCCTTCCTGCCTGAAGCTGGCTGCCTTGGAATAACGTCTAGCAAAGCTGGATGCCAAGGTATTGACCAGTGTGGTACGGTCGGTAAAGCACTGCGTACCTTGTCATGAGGTTCGTAGGTTCGAGTCTCCGTCGGCCAGAGATCAGTGTTTGTGAATATTTCGCCTGCTCTTGCGAATTCTAGCATTGTAAAAATCTCTAGTTGTGTCGATGCATGCAGGGGATGAGATGAAAAGCTGTAAGCCTTCCTGCCTGAAAGCTGGCTGCCTTGGAATAACGTCTAGCGAAGCTGGATGCCAAGGTATTGACCAGTGTGGTACGGTCGGTAAAGCACTGCGTACCTTGTCTGAGGTTCGTAGGTTCGAGTCTCCGTCGGCCAGAGATCAGTGTTTGTGAATATTTCGCCTGCTCTTGCGAATTCCTAGCATTGTAAAAATCTCTAGTTGTGTCGATGCATGCAGGGGATGAGATGAAAAGCTGTAAGCCTTCCTGCCTGAAAGCTGGCTGCCTTGGAATAACGTCTAGCGAAAGCTGGATGCTAAGGTATTGACCAGTGTGGTACGGTCGGTAAAGCACTGCGTACCTTGTCATGAGGTTCGTAGGTTCGAGTCTCCGTCGGCCAGAGATCAGTGTTTGTGAATATTTCGCCTGCTCTTGCGAATTCCTAGCATTGTAAAATCTCTAGTTGTGTCGATGCATGCAGGGATGAGATGAAAAGCTGTAAGCCTTCCTGCCTGTAAGCTGGCTGCCTTGGAATAACGTCTAGCGAAAGCTGGATGCCAAGGTATTGACCAGTGTGGTACGGTCGGTAAAGCACTGCGTACCTTGTCATGAGGTTCGTAGGTTCGAGTCTCCGTCGGCCAGAGATCAGTGTTTGTGAATATTTCGCCTGCTCTTGCGAATTCCTAGCATTGTAAAAATCTCTAGTTGTGTCGATGCATGCAGGGGATGAGATGAAAAGCTGTAAGCCTTCCTGCCTGAAAGCTGGCTGCCTTGGAATAACGTCTAGCGAAAGCTGGATGCCAAGGTATTGACCAGTGTGGTACGGTCGGTAAAGCACTGCGTACCTTGTCATGAGGTTCGTAGGTTCGAGTCTCCGTCGGCCAGAGATCAGTGTTTGTGAATATTTCGCCTGCTCTTGCGAATTCCTAGCATTGTAAAAATCTCTAGTTGTGTCGATGCATGCAGGGGATGAGATGAAAAGCTGTAAGCCTTCCTGCCTGAAAGCTGGCTGCCTTGGAATAACGTCTAGCGAAAGCTGGATGCCAAGGTATTGACCAGTGTGGTACGGTCGGTAAAGCACTGCGTACCTTGTCATGAGGTTCGTAGGTTCGAGTCTCCGTCGGCCAGAGATCAGTGTTTGTGAATATTTCGCCTGCTCTTGCGAATTCCTAGCATTGTAAAAATCTCTAGTTGTGTCGATGCATGCAGGGATGAGATGAAAAGCTGTAAGCCTTCCTGCCTGAAAGCTGGCTGCCTTGGAATAACGTCTAGCGAAAGCTGGATGCCAAGGTATTGACCAGTGTGGTACGGTCGGTAAAGCACTGCGTACCTTGTCATGAGGTTCGTAGGTTCGAGTCTCCGTCGGCCAGAGATCAGTGTTTGTGAATATTTCGCCTGCTCTTGCGAATTCCTAGCATTGTAAAAATCTCTAGTTGTGTCGATGCATGCAGGGATGAGATGAAAAGCTGTAAGCCTTCCTGCCTGAAAGCTGGCTGCCTTGGAATAACGTCTAGCGAAAGCTGGATGCCAAGGTATTGACCAGTGTGGTACGGTCGGTAAAGCACTGCGTACCTTGTCATGAGGTTCGTAGGTTCGAGTCTCCGTCGGCCAGAGATCAGTGTTTGTGAATATTTCGCCTGCTCTTGCGAATTCCTAGCATTGTAAAAATCTCTAGTTGTGTCGATGCATGCAGGGGATGAGATGAAAAGCTGTAAGCCTTCCTGCCTGGAAGCTGGCTGCCTTGGAATAACGTCTAGCGAAAGCTGGATGCCAAGGTATTGACCAGTGTGGTACGGTCGGTAAAGCACTGCGTACCTTGTCATGAGGTTCGTAGGTTCGAGTCTCCGTCGGCCAGAGATCAGTGTTTGTGAATATTTCGCCTGCTCTTGCGAATTCCTAGCATTGTAAAAATCTCTAGTTGTGTCGATGCATGCAGGGGATGAGATGAAAAGCTGTAAGCCTTCCTGCCTGAAAGCTGGCTGCCTTGGAATAACGTCTAGCGAAAGCTGGATGCCAAGGTATTGACCAGTGTGGTACGGTCGGTAAAGCACTGCGTACCTTGTCATGAGGTTCGTAGGTTCGAGTCTCCGTCGGCCAGAGATCAGTGTTTGTGAATATTTCGCCTGCTCTTGCGAATTCCTAGCATTGTAAAAATCTCTAGTTGTGTCGATGCATGCAGGGGATGAGATGAAAAGCTGTAAGCCTTCCTGCCTGAAAGCTGGCTGCCTTGGAATAACGTCTAGCGAAAGCTGGATGCCAAGGTATTGACCAGTGTGGTACGGTCGGTAAAGCACTGCGTACCTTGTCATGAGGTTCGTAGGTTCGAGTCTCCGTCGGCCAGAGATCAGTGTTTGTGAATATTTCGCCTGCTCTTGCAATTCCTAGCATTGTAAAAATCTCTAGTTGTGTCGATGCATGCAGGGGATGAGATGAAAAGCTGTAAGCCTTCCTGCCTGAAAGCTGGCTGCCTTGGAATAACGTCTAGCGAAAGCTGGATGCCAAGGTATTGACCAGTGTGGTACGGTCGGTAAAGCACTGCGTACCTTGTCATGAGGTTCGTAGGTTCGAGTCTCCGTCGGCCAGAGATCAGTGTTTGTGAATATTTCGCCTGCTCTTGCGAATTCCTAGCATATATATATATATATATATATATATATATATATATATATATATATATATGTCGTGCCGATTAGGTAAAACTTGAGATTTTGGCTTAAATAGCAACGTTCACCTTGCCATATAAGACAAGTGAAAATTTGTGTATGCAATAATTTCGCAAAAATCGTTCTGAACCTAAAGAAAAAAATATATTTCATTGTGTTTGTTTATTATTAAATTAATGTTAACGTATCTAAAATATATTTAGTTGGGTTAGGCTAAATTAAATTGCGCTTGTTATAATAAGGTTAGGTAGGTTTTCAAAGTTTCTCTTGGTACAAAATTATAAATTTTTACATTAACATAAATGAATTTTTTTTATCTTTAAACGTATAAGAGAAATTTTTAGAAATGACTTAATTTTAAATGAGTTCTTGCTAATTGACCAGTTTTACCTAATCGGCACGACATATATATATATATATATATATATATATATATATATATATATATATATATATATATATATATATATATATATATATATATATTATATTATATACACACACACAGGCATCTCCTACTCTTCACTCATATCTTTCATCATTTTCCGTCTTCCCCTCTCCTGATTTTCCTATTCCCCACTACCCTGGCTACCCTGGTTCACTAGGGTTGTTGAGCTGATCTGTGAATCGTTGTAAAAACAGCGGCAGCATTTTGGAAAGTGGCCTTCCCGCACAGCCTGTGTGTTGGGTGCTTAATACTGTGTGTTGGGTGCTTAATACTGTGTGTTGGGAATGCCGTCCCTTGAATATGTAAACCCAAATGTTTTGTGTGTGTGTGTGTGTGTTAGTTACCATTTTGTCCTAGGCACATGTCGATTAGACACTAGGCCTGTTGTATGTGCGTGCAAGTGTTTGTGTGTATGTGTACGTGTGTGTGTGAACGTGTGTACTCACTTATTTGTACTCACCTATTTGTGGTTGTAGGGGTAGAGTCATTTCTCCTGGCCCCGCCTCTTCACTGACTGCTAGTAAGTCCTCTCTCTCCCTGCACCATGAGCTTTATCAAACCTCGTCTTAAAACTATGTATGGTTTCTGCCTCGTGTGTGTGTGTGTGTGTGTGTGTGTGTGTGTGTGTGTGTAGAGAGAGAGAAAATCTTAAGGGTTGTTTTGTTATCCTATTTTCTTTCTTGACAGAAGAGGTCAGGAAGTTTAAGCCTAAGGTTCTTATTAAGCCAGACAAATAGGAATAGGAGTGGCGAAAAAGAAATTGTAGTAGGAGTGATTGTAGTAGTAGTAGTAGTAGTAGTAGTGCAATAGAACTTCTGTATTCGTAATTAATTGGTTCCTGAGAGTGTTCTGAATACCGAATTTTCTGAAAATTTTATAAAAAAAATTCCATGGGAAATAATGTAAATTGGATTAATTCGTTCCAGACCCCGAAATTTACTCTTCACAAACCGTTTTTAAGTCAGATTATTCGTTAATTAATTAATAACATGTACGAGCAAGAAATCATACATGAACCTGCAAGGATTTTAACTCCTGTTGCTACCTTAGCACTTTTTATTGCGCCTCTTATTTTTTTTCATAATAGAAAATACGGTTGATGTTGACATGCCATATTCATTGCCTAGGTCAACAAGACGTATTCCATTATCGTGTTTTGAAATAAATTCCTTTTTTAGTTCAATGGTGGCTCTTACAGCTTTACTTTTAGGTTGTTTTTTCCTTCACTATTCTTATTCGGGGCCATGATCAATAATAAAATAAAAAAAAATAGAAAGTTATACAAAAAATAAGAATTGAATCACAAGAGTTCTAAACGTCGTTCCGAACACACTGACATTTTCGAACATCGGTACGTTTTTTTCCTCGATTTTTTTTTCCGAAACTAGATTTTACGAATAAAGTTGCATTCGAATACAGAGGTTCTACTGTAGTAGTGGTAGTAGTAGTAGTGGCATCTGCAGCAGCGATAGTAATAATAGTCAATTACTGAACTGGTAATGTATTCATCTGATACTTTCTGGCGTGTATTAACCCTCATTTTATTTCCCAACTGACACGCAAAATGGAGTTGAATCTTTAAACGACGTTTCGGTCTATCCCTGATCATTATCAAGTGACACATCTATCAATCGTTGGAATACGCTAGGAAGAAAAAAAAATATATGAAAACGTGAATTTGATGCCTACTGACATCAAAATCGACACGCATTATGAGACACATTACCGGCTTAGAGCAAAAGTTTGTTGTGGTGATGAGTAAAAGGTTGGCGGATCTCTGGCAATTTGCCATGATCTCTGTTCAATCAATTTTTCAGGTATCTGCTTCATTCCATTAAAGTTATCCGTGGGATCCAGCACACTGCCTGTCAGCCATGAACCTTGGGGAGTACCTGGGGGTGTTTGTGCTATTTGTGTCACTGTATTGACTGTATGGGGTGAACCTTCCCTCTACCCAGAGCCAAAAGTTGCACCATTAAATGCTTGTACTGCAACTTGTGACGCTGTCTACGTGCTTGTAGAAATTGCAGCGAACGGCATGAAGACGGTCCACGATGGACCGAAACGTCATCTAAAGATTCACATCAAAGCTGAGGGACTGATCACCTCAAAATTACCTATCCACTTCTTTTACTGTCCCGACTGAAGAAGACTCCTGCGCAGGTAAAAACGTATTGGCAATATGTGAAAATTATCAATAATTGTTAACCTTTCTGGAATTAATGTTAGCTATTTATATGATAGTGTTAGTTTTTTTTTTTTACCAATTACAGTTGTTTATGAATTATTGTATATTTATGAATTATATTAATGAATTATTGCTCGTTATTGATGAATTATTCCATAAATGCTATGGTGATTTTTTATGGAACAGTGAAACTGTATACCAGTTTATTACATGATCAAAAGTACGCAATAGTTATGATATTGTTAGTAATTAATGGATTATTGTTACTAAAACCATCGAACATTTAAAAATCGTTGAGTATTTAAATTCGCCTAGTATTTAAAAGCATCGAGTATTTAAATCGTTGAGTATTTAAAATCGTTGAGTATTTAAATCGTTGAGTATTTAAATCGTTGAGTAATTAAAATCGTTGAGAATTTAAAATCGTTGAATATTTAAAATAGCTGAGTATTTAAAATCGACGAGTATTTAAAATCGTCGAGTATTTAAAATCGTCGAGTATATAAAATCGTCGAGTATTTAAAATCGTCGAGTATTTAAAATCGTCGAGTATTTAAAATCGTCGAGTATTTAAAATCGTCGAGTATTTAAAATCGTCGATTATTTAAAATCGTCGATTATTTAAAATCGTCGATTATTTAAAATAGTCGAGTATTTAAAATCGTCGAGTATTTAAAATCGTCGAGAATTTAAAATCGTCGATTATTTAAAATCGTCGAGTATTTAAAATCGTCGAGCAATAATCGAAGCAACTACATCGTAGTAATTAAACTTAAGTCAATGAGTAGCCAAGAAACACTGACTGAGGTTGAACAAGGATGGAGGACAGTATTAGAAGCGACGTAGGTTTACCTGGAGTTTACCTGGAGAGGGTTTCGGGGGTCAACGCCCCCGCGGCTCGGTCTGAGACCAGGCCTCGTGGTGGATCAGGGTCTGATCAACCAGGCTGTTACTGCTGGCCGCACGCAAACTGACGAACGAAACACAGCCCGGTTGGTCAGGTACTGACTTTCGTTGCCTGTCCAGTGCCTTCTTGAAGACAGCCAGGGGTCTATTGGTAATCCCCTTATAAGAACATAAGAACATGACAAAGAAAGAATACTGCAGTAGGCCTACTGGTCCATGCGAGGCAGGTCCAATTCACTCACCGACTTAAGCCAATGCCTTAAGGTAGTCAGGTCAGGTCCCATTCCCTAAGGAAGGAGCACGGCAACTGACCTGGGGAGGCAGTTGAACAGTCATGGGCCACGGACACTTATTGTGTTGTCTCTCAGTGTACTCGTGGCACCCCTGCTTTTCATTGGGAAAATGTTGCATCTCCTGCCGAGTCTTTTGCTTTCATGGGGAGTGATTTTCGTGTGATTTTCGCAGGCTTCTCGCCTGCGTTCCAGGGAATACAAATCAAGGGACTTCAACCGTTCCCAGTAATTTTGGTGCTTTATCGTACTTATGTGTGCCATGAAAGTTCTTTGTACACTCTCTAGGTCAGCAGTGTCGCCTGCCTTGAAGGGGCAGTTACTGTACAACAGTTTGAACAAGGATGGAGGAGAACAATATCAGGAACCAATAACCATGATTGTGACTGGTGCTAGTGTTACCATCACAACTGTGTGTTACCGTCACAGTTGTGTCTTATCGTCACAACTGTGTGTTACTATCACAACTGTGTGTTACCATCACAACTGTGTTACCATCACAACTGTGTTACCGTCACAACTGTGTTACCGTCACAACTGTGTTACCATCACAGCTGTGTGTTACCGTCACAGCTTTGTGTTACCGTCACAACTGTGTGTTACCGTCACAACTGTGTGTTACCGTCACAACTGTAGTTCCCGCTAGAAATGCAGAGAAAGAAAGAGGGAGAGAGAGAGAGAGAGAGAGAGAGAGAGAGAGAGAGAGAGAGAGAGAGAGAGAGAGAGAGAGAGAGAGAGAGAGAGAGCAGACATTAAGTCAATTATATCCAATAAAACACACAAACAGACATAAAGTCTGAGAAACACCAACACCATCACCATCAACCACCACCATCACCATCAACCACCACCATCATCACCAACCACCATCACCAACCACCATCACTAGCTCGGAGTTTCCTCCAGCAGGTGAGGTCGCGTTAAAACACTCGAAATAAAACACAAATTCAACCATTCAGAATAATAGCAGTTTTCACCCAAAGGACGACCTTGAATGACGGTGAAGGGCTCTTAATCCAAGGAACCGGAACTACCATACCTTGGATTATTTCTCCCATTTCCCCAGGCTCTCTATAACCTATACGGGTTTAGTGCTTCCGCATAAAAAATAATATTGTTATTATAAATTATGATTACAATTAATATTAATGATATTACTTCTATTATTATTATCATTATTATTATTATTATTTTAATAATTATCTAAATGTAAGCCTAATTTTCTTAATAATAAATTACACACAAAAATAATTATGTTTAAAAATATAATTCTTAATTATAAAAGGTATTTTTTTTTACGCTAAGAAGATTACTTTTAGTGAAATTGACGACCATAATTGATGTTATCTCCAGCAGATAACTGCTCAAGTATAGATTTTTTTTTTCGTATCCGATAGATTGGATTAAGGTGTGTTAGAGTGCGAGGCTTAACACGGGTTAATGAGGATTTATGGGCTTTAACTCTGGTGTGGGAGACGCGGGTGTATGTTGCCCTGGCTGGTCTGGTCTGTTGAAGTGGCAGCCATGTCTCTCCGAGCGGCAGCAGACATGTCTCTCCGAGCGGCAGCAGACATGTCTCTCGGAGCGGCAGACATGTCTCTCCGAGCGGCAGCAATGTCTCTCGGAGCAGCAGACATGTCTCTCGGAGCGGCAGACATGTCTCTCGGAGAGGCAGACATGTCTCTCGGAGCGGCAGACATGTCTTTCGGAGCGGCAGACATGTCTCTCGGAGCGGCAGTAATATCTGTTGGAGCGGCAGTGATGTCTCCTAGCAGCAATCATGTCTCCCAGCCGCAGTGATGTCTCCTAGCAGCAGTAATGTCTCCTAGCAGCAGTAATGTCTCCTAGCAGCAGTCATATACAGCTCAGGTCCTGAGAGTGGACCACTGCAACTCAGGGCTGACTCTCAGGAGAAGTACTCAAAAACAAAGAATAATTTAGCATAATATTTATTTTTATTTCAAACAAGAATATATCAAGATGTTATACTTTTGTGTAGTGAAGGAGAGAGGACCATGAGGAGAGAATCATGGGAGTCTCTCTCTCTCTCTGTCTCTCTGTCTCTCTGTCTCTCTGTCTCTCTCTCTCTCTCTCTCTCTCTCTCTCTCTCTCTCTCTCTCTCTCTCTCTCTTTCATGCACTTATGGAGATGCTCAGTAATTTTTTCTGTGACGTACGGCATTTTATTCTACCGTGTCGCTGGCAGATGCAAAGATTTAAACTCTTTAAGATTTTTAATTATAACTTGAAGAAATATTAATTATTACACTCTGACAAACTTTATCTCAGACACACAGGCACAGTATTAGAAAACACACACACACACACACACACACACACACACACTCACACACACTCACACACACACAGGAACCACACGAATGTTACAAAAATATTTATTCAGTCTCAGCGTGTTCAAGAAGTCGAATGACCTGGATGCAATGTACACACACCACTATCTCCACAACTACCGCGATGATCGCCACCACAATCACCACAACCAACAACAACCACAACCATCACAACGACCACCACCACCACCACTTACTAAATCATTTTCACCTCACCTAAACAGTTGCTTCGAAAACCGCCATACAGCTAATTCCACTTTTACAACACAGGTTTAAAATACACTACACGGCACTATACTCATCCACACAACCATCACAACACACTGTACCACCACAAGTTCCAGGGGCTGGGGGAGTGATTGGGAGGAAAACGAGACTGGATAGAGAATGAGGGAAGTAATGGGTGGAAACACAAGCAAGTGTTATCACAGGTGTCCCGTGGCTCGGTTACCAACGCACTCACCTCACATGCTGAGTTTCCGTGGATCGATCACCGACACGGGTGGAAACGATGGGCATGTTTCCCCACTCCTGCTGACCCTGTTCACCTAGCTGTAAGTGTTAGTCAACTGTTGTGGGTGTCATCCTGGGGAGGGGGTAATAGTATATCCTAGAGCTGAGCTTGGAAATAAACAGAGGTGGGACAACTCTTACCCAGCAAAACTGATTTGTGTAAAAAAACAGAAAGTGAATAATTTAGGAATGAGGAAATGCATAGAACGCACGAGTTTGACGGACGTACTTAAGTGCTCTGAAATTGATTAAATTGAAAATATGTCATGATAGGAACGAACGGTTGAAGACATTGAAGGGGAATGATAAAGAGTGATCAGAAGGCAAGTGCTATGCTCCGAGAACAGATAAACTAATATAAAAACTGAAAGTGGAAGGGGGAGAAACTTAGCTTTGCTGACGTATTAAAAGAACATGGCATTTGAGAAGGGAATGATCGAGGTATAAGGCAGCCAAAGACAAATACGAGGAAGACAAGGGGAAGTGAAAAATTAGTAATAATGGTAGAAATTACCGACAAAATGTTATGTAAATGGACACAGATGCAACTAATGTGACATTTTATTGTGCGAAACGTTGTCACAATAAAATGTCACATGAGATGCATGTGTGTCCAGATACCTAACAATAGAAAAGTCAATAATCAGCGATAGTTGTCAGTATAACTGAAGGAGAATATATGCAATTCAAAGATGAGAGAGGAAGGAAGAAATGAGAGGTTGATGATGAAGTTGACTGCTGCTGGTGTGAGCCAGGAGGTATATGAAGTCATAAAATTAACAATACTAGGATTATGGAAAGAAAAAAAACATCTACTGAGGCCGAGTGATACACAAAATAAAAAGCTTCGTAGGTCAAAGAAAGTAGTGAAAAGCAGGATGGATGGAAAAAACTGGAGGCAAAAAACTAATGTAAACGCATGTTCCCAGGGTAGAAACAATGACAGGCCCTCAAGATAAATGACAGGAGAGTAGTCCCCCAACCATAGTGGGACAACCGCAGGGAGCCAAATGGACACAGAGGTGTAAACCCACCTCCCTCCCACAAGCCTTCCATCCACTCCCCATCCCCCATCCTCCCCTCCCTTCCACACAGCTTTCTTCCTCATTCTCCTCTTCCTCCCCCACCCCCTCTCCCTGTTCCAGTCTCTCCGGCAATCGGTTTCCAATACACACACATACACCCTTCGACCCCTTGCCAAATTACACCTTCCCAAAGCATACCCAGGACAGCTTCCCCTCCCCTCACCACACTAATACAACTCCATCCCCCCTCTTTTTCCCTCCTTCCCACTAATTCACCCCTTCCAACTCACCTCTCCAGAATTAAACACAATAGCAAGACCTTGAACACCAGGGATTCTCCAGCCCACCATGTACGTTCTCTTACTCACTTCACAACTAAAGACTTTCCATTGTCACAGCTGCTCCAGAAGACATGACTCTAATATCCTCTCAACCCTTACCCTCCTGGATGGATAAACACGACCCTTTCCCCAAGAGATAAATAATTAAAAGAAAAATGCAAAAAACGTCTGTGAAACGATTGAGGATCGATTCTCTGTAAAGGATTTGACTTTCCAGACGAGACTGGGGAGTGTAGTGACCCAGCCACAGGGACGAGTCCTGAAGTAAACGAAGAGTAAAGAAAAGGCATACAAATGCAGATAGCATTGCAAAACAAGAACTGTTGTATATGTAGGAGGGAATATCAGAAATAGAACCAGATTCTATGTATTAGTGTGCAGAAACGAAGCTCACCGTACCATAACAAATGTGATTCCCTTTCGGGTTATCACATATCAGGGAAAGAAGGTAGCAGCATTATTGACGATATTTGGAGTTACGGAGAGATTACTAGCCTCTGCAGCGAAAACTTCAGACATCTCACAGTAGAGACAATGCAGACTGGATTGTAATATGAGATTGCAATATCAGTAATATTCAGTCCTCTACCAAACACAAGAAGACCTAGATAGGAATACGAGGAACGTTACAAGTCGGAGATAGAAATCATGGAGGAAACCCCACCAAGGGCGAATTAATCAAAGATAAAACAGCTAATCATGGGAGATTTTAATAAGAAGGTGGGAGAACCGGGCGATCAGGTGAAGAACCAGAAACTGTAATAAAATAACCCGCACATAGGAGCAAAAACAAACTTACGGCGTCATTTTGGTTCGACTTGTGACTTGTTAAGGGTGGAAATCGGACCGAAACGTCGTCATAAGTTTATCCTATGTGCGGGTTACTTGTGTATTTTTCCAGTCACGATATTGTGTCTTTCTATTCTTTAAGGGGAAAAAATATGGAGATGTAAATATAATACTGTTTGATACTGCATACTAAAAACACTGGGTAGGTCATGACTAACCAGTAAAACTGGATGTGGTCGTCACAATCTCACTAGAGCAGAGAAGAAACCGTAAGGGGGCAGAGGAGAAGGAATGGTTTAAAGGGCATCTAGAAAATACAGGAAAACATTACTACAGAAAAGGTATTTAGTCATAGTCAAGAGGATATAAATAGAGTGCAGTGGGAAAGAGAAATGGAACTTAAGTGGATGTACATATATTATTGGTAATACTACGTTAGTTGTGGGAAATTAGAAGTTGACTGATTTCCCAAACTTTAGACTTCCTAAGTAGGGGGATAGGAGGAAGGGGGGGGGGATTTGAGGCAACATGAGACGCATTAGTGAAGGGTAGGCAGTGTTCACACAGTATGCCTACTCGACGGTGCCACATTTCCTTATCCACTCTTAATTTATAAGACTAATTTAGTAATGAAGCCGCCATAGGCTAATGTATTGTACACTGCTTCTTATAATTATTTAAGCTAAGTTAGAGTTAGAAATAGAGTAATTTAGCTTAGTATCTATGATTATCCTTCACAACTTACACAGACAAGAGCCCACTGTGCCGCTGACCAGGCGTAGCTGCCCACGCTGGGAACCCAGGCTTCAGTCACAAAAAATCCATAGCAAATGAAGAGGCGAGTGCCTGAAGCTCTGCAACTAACTAGTTACAGGGTCACTTACCTTTCATTAGGCCAGAACAATGAAGTAGTTTGACATTCGCTAACACATTACACCGCGAATTAGATAACATTTCATGGCAATAACAGGCTTCCTCGCTGCTTCAAGGCGGCTGCAGATTATGACTCAAAGCATCTCAGGGATGCTGGAGTAACATAGACCCCCATACTTCACGACAGTAAGTAACCATTAACAGTATCATCAAATGTGCATTTCTTGTACGTTGTGGGGGGGCTGACTAGTATGAGGGGGGCTTTACCACATCCTCCAGCTCACCAGAAATACCATTATGTCTGCAACTGGTTTACTACACTGCCCTGTGTGAACTAGAGGTAAGAATTCAGTTAGCTAGAAATGGGAAGGTGAGTTTCTTAGGATGAATTTCAGTAATGGCTTCACTGGATCACTAACTAATCAGTCATAACCCCACAGACATCCTCTATTCTACACAATAGTGTGTTAAGTTAATATACACATGCAGAACAATGAGACACTTAATGCAACTACCTCTCGCTCACCAGGTGCTTTATCAAGCCAATATAAACAACACTTAACGCACAAAGTATATGAAGAGAGAAGGTAAAGTGACCAGCAGGCGGAACTATCATCAAAACGGTAGTAGTTGTAGTAGTATTAATAACAGTAGAGAGAGTGGCTATAGTAGTGGGTGAGGACCTATTACATAGTAGTAACATCGAAGTCCGTGTGCGCGAAGGGTGTCCAGGTATCATACCTTTGACAAGTCCTTGGACATTTCTGTCAACTAACCCATCGGTCGAAAGTTAAGAGGCATGGCGGCCAGAGGCTGAACCCGACCCCTACAGGAACATCATTGTGTGTTCACTCATATAGGTAACAAAAGCACTCTATAGAGCGAGTCTTCAGTCAAAATATGTCGCTCAGGAAGCTTAATGAAGTGTTAAGAAGTGAGATTAGACTCGCCCTTTGAAGATTACATGAGGTAAATGACTTTTACCCTTCCATCACTCTCTATAAGAACGCATTTTGTCTGGCCAGACCTCTGTAAAATGTCACTAGGTCGTCTCCAGCAAAAGACAGTTCATAAAAGTGCAATGGGATATAATCTAAGCGAAAGGGTGAAGGGGAAATGGCTCTTACGTTACGAAGGTTTAAGGGCGAGAACCATAGGTTGCAATGGGACATAATCTCAGTTAAAGGGCGAGAGCAGAATGGGTCTTGTGCTACGTACGTATAAAGTCGAGAACAGTAAATAGAGGCGAACATTAAATGATGTTCAGTAGAATGGAGGAATACCGAGAAGTAAATATGAAGGTATTACATTGTTGTGTTTGTTTACTGTGAGACAGGACTAGTGTTTATTATGAGACAGACACGTTGTTTAGTGTGAGACAAGAACATTGTTTAGTGTGAGACAGGACTAGTGTTTATTATGAGACACACGTTGTTTAGTGTGAGACAGGACTAGTGTTAATTATGAGACACACGTTGTTTAGTGTGAGACAGGACTAGTGTTAATTATGAGACACACGTTGTTTAGTGAGACAGGACTAGTGTTTATTATGAGACACACGTTGTTTAGTGTGAGACAGGACTAGTGTTAATTATGAGACAGACACGTTGTTTAGTGTGAGACAAGAACATTGTTTAGTGTGTGACAGAAACATTGGTTAGTGTGAGACAAGGCGAGTGTTTTCTGTGAGATGGAAGGAATGTTTAGTGTGAGACGGGAGATGGGAAGACATCTCTCAAGTTTCAAGTTTATACTGACCTTCTCTTGTTTGCTGTCTCTTTTACTGTGAGATATTCATGCAGTGTGTGTGTGTGTTAGTTACCATTTTGTCCTAGGCACATGTCGATTAGACACTAGGCTTGTTGTATATATATATATGTGTGTATGTGTGTGTGTGTGTGTGTGTAACGAAACATTTCGAAATGTTTCGGCACCGCCGGGAATTGAACCCGGGCCCTCCGTGCGTGAAGCAAGAGCGCTAGCCACCATGCCATCGGGGCGTGTAGCCACCATGTGTCTGTGTGTGTACTCACCTATTTGTGGTTGCAGGGGTCGAGTCATAGTTCCTGGTGTGTATGTGTGTGTATTCACCTAGTTGTTGTTGCAGGGGTCGATTCATAGCTGTACGTGTATGTGTGTGTGTGTGTGTGTGTGTTATGTATTTATGCATGTATGTATGTGTGTGTGGTGTGTGTATGTATGTATGCATGTAGGTATGTGTTTGTTTGTGTGTGTACTCACCTAATTGTACTCACCTAATTGTGGTTGCAGGGGTCGAGGTTCAGCTCCTGGCCCCGCCTCTTCGCTGTCCGCTACTGGGTCTCTGTTCTCCCTGCTCCATGAGCTTTATCATACCTTGTCTTAAAACTATGTATGGTTCCTGCCTCCACTATATCTATGTATGTGTGTGTACTCACCTAGTTATGGTTGCAGGGGTCGATTCACAACTCCTGGCCCCGCCTCTTCACTGGTCGCTACTAGGTCACTCTTCCTGCTCCATGAGCTTTCTCATACCACTTCTTAAAGCTATGTATGGATTCTGCCTCCACTACATCACTTCCCAGACTATTCCACTTCCTGACAACTCTGTGACTGAAGAAAAACTTCCTAACATCCCAGTGATTCATCTGAGTCTTCAACTTCCAACTGTGACCCCTTGTTGCTTTATCCCATCTCTGGAACATCCTGTCTCTGCCCACCTTATCGATTCCTCTCGGTATTTTATATATCGTTATCATATCCCCCCTACCTCTCCTGTCCTCCAGTGTCATCAGGTCGATTTCCCTTAACCTCTCCTCGTGTGTGTGTGTATGTGTGTGTGTGTGTGTGTGTGTGTGTGTGTATGTGTGTGTGTGTGTGTATGTGTGTACTCACCTAATTGTGGTTGCAAGGGTCGAGACTCAGCTCCTGGCCCCGCCTCTGCGCTGCCCGCTACTGAGCTTTATCATACCTCGTCTTAAAACTGTGTATGGTTCCTGCCTCCACTATGTCTTTCTCTAGACTATTCCACTTCCTGACTACTCTGTGGCTGAAGAAATGCTTCCTAACATACCTTTGACTCATCTGAGTCTTCAGCTTCCAGTTGTGTCCCCTTGTTTCTGTGTTCCCTCTCTGGAACATCCTGTCACTGTCTACCTTGTCGATTCCCCGCAGT
The DNA here is from genome assembly GCA_009830355.1 of Cherax destructor. Lineage (NCBI taxonomy): Eukaryota > Metazoa > Arthropoda > Malacostraca > Decapoda > Parastacidae > Cherax > Cherax destructor. The sequence goes on along the minus strand of WNWK01000070.1, from coordinate 703,172 downwards.
ATTTTGTATGTCGTTATCATGTCTCCTCTGACCCTTCGTTCCTCCAGTGTTGTTAGTCCTATTTCCCTCAGCCTTTCTTCATAGGACAGACCCTTGAGTTGTGGAACTAACCTTGTCGCAAACCTTTGCACTTTCTCTAGTTTATTTACGTGCTTGACCAGGTGTGGGTTCCAGACTGGTGCTGCATATTCTAGTATGGGCCTGACGTACACGGTGTACAGTGTCTTAAACGAGTCCTTGTTAAGGTAACGGAACGCTAATCTTAGGTTTGCCAGTCGCCCATATGCTGCCGCCGTTATCTGGTTGATGTGTGCCTCCGGAGACGTGCTTGGCGTTATACTCACCCCAAGGTCTTTCTCCTTTGCCGAGGTTTGTAGCCTTTGCCCGCCTTGCCTGAACTCTGTCAGCGGTCTTCTTTGCCCTTCTCAGATCTTCATGACTTTGCATTTGGTGGGATTGAATTCGAGAAGCCAGTTGCTAGACCAGATGTCAAGCTTGTCCAGGTCTGTTTGAAGTCCTGCTTGGTCCTCTTCCGATGTGATTCTCCTCATTAATTTCACATCATGTGTGTGTGTTAGTTAGTTACCATTTTGTCCTAGGCACATGTCGATTTGACACTAGGCCTGTTGTATGTATGTGTGTATGTGTGTGTGTAAGGAAACACTTCGAAATTTTTCCGCCCCGCCGGGAATTGAACACGGGCCCTCCGTGCATCAGGCGAGAGCTTTAGCCATCAGGCCACCGGGCTGTGTGTATGTGTGTGTGTGTGTGTGTGTGTGTGTGTGTGTGTGGTACAGCTCACTAGCCATCCATACAGAACCACTTTCACGACAAAACTCGCCAGATTAATCAAGATATTTAAATTTACGGCGGAAGAATATTACGGTCAAAATATTCATGTGTATCCATTTATTATGTCTTTCAGTACAAGTGACAGAAGAGCATTATGGCTGACACTTCACAGTTGGTCGTTTGATTTATTAAACTACACGATAGTCATTGTACCTGCATGTCACCTGTACTCCAGTCAAGGATACCCTAGTCCAGGGGTGGGGAACCTGTGGCCGCATGCAGCCTTCTAGGGCGTTAAGTGCGGCCTTCTGAATGAATCATTTTTCTTGAAGTTATTATATAATAATTAACTTTTTTTTTTACAAAATAAGCGATATTTTGCAGTATATGTAATCAAACTATCTTGAATGCGGCCTTATTAGTTTACAGCTAACTTTAACGCGGCCTTCCAATACAAAAACACCCCTTTCCCCGGGAGGCCTGGTCGTGGACCTGGCCGCGGGGGCGTTGATCCCCGGAATACCCTCCAGGTAGACTCCAGGTAGACCCCTGCACGGAGTCAAGTCGGGTTGAATCAAGGTGTACATTACACACGAAATCACATTAACACGATTGCAAACAAACCAGTGTAAGCACTGACCTGGCGTTTCACGACTCACTTGCCATGGATTCTAACCCCACAAGTACCGTTTTTTTTAAGATGTACATTGTACTAACGCGCGGGGATATAGACACACAAGCAAGCACTCTGGACTTTTCAGTGGAGAAATGTTATATAGTAGGAGTGAACAAGATACCACGACTGGAACTTTTCTTCTTTAAATTTGGTCTCTAAAAAATAGGAACAAAAGTAAACTCTCGGCATATATACATTGAAAGATATACAAACTCTGTGTATATACCCCGTATCTCCATAGTAACAGAATCCAATGCTTTATGCCGAGCTCTCATTCATATAAACTATTAACTGTTGACATTCAACTGTGCTAATATTATTCTGATATAAAACTGAATATTTTATATTCCAGCATTTTGATAAATAATATTACGAAGACATCGAGGTTGCGAAACAACACAAGCTTAAGAAAACTTGGTCTATGAGACGTTTCGCTCATAGACCAAGTTTTCTCAAGCGTATTCGCCTTCACTTTCTTTTCCTTTATCTTTTTTCCTCATCTTCCTCTTTCTTCATCCTTCTGTCTTACCATTTTCTTCGTTCCTACTTCACTTGAATCCACTTCGTCATTATTCCTACTAAATTTGATTGGAAATATTTAACGACGTTTCTTTCTTATTTTTTTTATTACACTCTTCAAATATAATCGTAGTCCCCCACTTTTTTTTTTTAAATGCGTTAATTTTCCAGCTAAATAATTTCTTAGAGTGAGCTTAGCAAAGCTTTCCCTTCGTCAAACTATGATTTTTTCACCTTAGTTTCGGTTCTCTCAATATTTTAAGGACACGGACGAGGTCAACGCTCCTCTTTCTCGCTAAACAATTAAGTATACATGTGTTTATACACCGAGATATATGTATCTCAGAAGTGTATATATCTCTTAGTATCTATATACCAAGAGATATTTCTCTCTCAATTTATATACAGTGAAATGTGCGTATCTTTTTGTATATTTACTGAAATATCTCGTGATATATATATACTCTGAAAGTTATCTCAATTTATATACATTGAGAACAGTGTATCCCTGTGTATACACATTGAGTTAACTTTCATCTATATTTTTCGGTATTCAAATATTCTTGAAGTTAGTAGTGTACACGTACTGAATATTATACCGTGCAATAAATAGGATTTAAAACCTTACAAAGTACCTAACTTCTCATAATCATCCACCTGCACTTCCCCAATCTCTTCCCTCATTCTCCTTCACCAATGTAACCCTCTTTTCAATCTATTTCTCCCCTCTAGTGCCCTCATTTTACTCCCCTCTCTCCCCTCCCGTCTCTGAAGTTCCCATTCAGCTGCCCCCCTCTGCCTTTTCTCTCGCTCGTCAGTCAAAAGATGTCGCCGAGGAACCTTAAATGAAGCGTTAAGCGCTCAAGATTAGAGGCGGCCTTTGATGGCGGCCGGAGGTAAATGCCTTTTATCCTCCTATCACGATCTTAAGATTACATTTTGTTTTGGTTGGTTCATAGTCTTCACTTTGCTCTCCTGCGCGCTTAACCACCTTCCCCTCCCCCCTTTACCTTTTTCTCTCCTGCCTTCCGATTATCAGAAAGAACAAAAAGGCTCAATACCGTGACTGGAATAATAATAATAATAATGATAATAATAATAATAATAATAATAATAATAATAATAATAATAATAATAATAATAATCATCTTTATTTCTACAAGTACATATACAAGGTATACAGGCCTAGCTGACATCATTGACATACTACTATGTACAAAGCTTCTTACGCAGAGCATTTAGGGCAAATTTGGTCAATTTTGTCCCAGGATGCGACCCACACCAGTTGACTAATACCCAGGTACCCATTTTGCTAATAGGTGAACATGGACAGCAGGTATCTTCAGAAAACGCGTCCTAATTTTTCCACCCGTGCCGGGGATCGACCCCCAGACGTCATTGTGTGAGATTAGTTCGCTAGCGATAGAGCTACTGGACACCTTTTAAACAGATAACAAAAACGTAGGAGAGACAACTTGATAACGACGTTTCGGTCCGACTTGGACCATCGTCGTCATATACTTCTCTCTGCTATGTGTGGGTTATTTGTGTATTATTCCTGTTACCAGCTTGTCACCCATGTCTAGAACACAGGAACATTATTCATGGAAAACACATTGGTATTCGAACCCGTGGCCTCGTGCGTGAGAAGCAAGCGTCCAGCCACTAGGCTGTGTTGGTTACAATAGGAGGTGCAGTGGATTCGAACACTCGATGCCATGGGTTCAGGGGATGAATCCTCTTGCTCTCCTCTCTAAGAAATAACATGTCCTTCCTAGCTGCCCCAAAGCTCAGAGGAGACATCCTTTATACAGCACTGGCATGAGCAGTGGCATGAGCGGTGGTATGAGCACTGGCAAGAACACTGGCATGAACCGTGGCATGAACAGTGGCATGAGCACTGGCATGAACACTGGCATGAACGCTGAGAGAATCCACTAGGACAATTTTCACAGGACGCGGATCGCCTAAATCTTCTCTCCCTCCCTTATCCTCAATATTTACTCATCTGTTTTCCTCCCTCCCGACCCTTCTAATTCCTCCTACTGCCCTCCTACTGACCATCCTTTCCTGTGAGGGCAGAGAGAGACAAAATTGATGGAGAAGTAGGTTAGAATGGAGACAGAAGATGTGGGAAGAGGAAAGCAGTTGGGAAAGGGATTATGAAGATGTGAAAGATATATATATGGGGAATGAAAAGTAAGGTTTCAATAATCCCAATTCGAGAATCTTCAGCATTCTGATTTTTTTAACACACTGGCCATCTCCACCGAGGTGGAGTGACCAAGACAAGAGGAAACACTTTCACCGTCACTCATTCAATCCCTTTCTTCCCAGAAGCGTGCTGATATAAAAGTTCAGATGACCCCCCGTAAAGCATATATTAAAAATGTCGCCGGAGCAAGAGGGAACGAAATAAGCTCGTACTGGATGGGCTTGATCAGCCAGGCTGTGATTACTGACAAGTGGTTACCAGGGAAGCCTGCCATCAGGTTAGGCTCCTAGTTTTGAAAAGTCTCAAAGCCGAGAAAAAGATATCTTCTTCTGTTTCCTCTATTTCCTCTGTTTACCTCTTTCTCCAACCCTTCTAACATCTGTTCCCGACCCTCCTTGTTATACTTCTTCTCTCCTTCCGATCCTTCTACGTTTGTTCTCTTAGCCCTTCTGCTTTCCTCTTTTCTTCCCTCTGTCCTAATTCCTTCCTCTCACCAACATATTTAGACCCACGGATTAAAATGACGTCCTGGAGACACGAGAGATGAATTAATTTGCGTGTTGGAATTCCAACATGGAAACATTTAATCATAAAGTCCCACACAGGAAATCTGTTAATTTCCTCAGTACATTTAGTTAGATAAAAAAAAATAACAATACACGTCTAGTGTCTTGCTAAATATGTTAACGTCAATAAAGAAATAAAAGAAAACATTTCGACAAGCATTAAAATGAGGTTGCGTTTTAAAATGCAATTCTAGCAGATCCATTTTCCTCTGGAGAGCTACACCAATTTCCAAATAAATCTTTATTGCCTCGTTCAGGATTACACTGCAAAATAAAATCCAGTTTGTAAGTAACTTGGTAAAATCCAGCCGGAGTAGTCTCCGCCGTCTGTTACTGCTTTCAAGTAGCCGTAGGATCACTCTTAACACGACTCTATAAGTAGAAGTACACTTCCTTCTTGCTCCTTTGTTTCTTCTGCAGAGTTGGCCTCCAGTCTTAAAGAAAACGATGCCTTGTGTAGTAGTCTGCTTACGAGGGATGAGGTTAGGACCTCTTTATTCGGGTAAAATTTATACTCTCAAGACTACGTGATAAACTCACTTTATGAGTGGTTTCTTGGTGTTTATAGGAGTATATGTGAGTGGTGTTGGTAACTATGCCATGTGAGTGGTGTTGGTAACTATGCTATGTGAGTGGTGTTGGTAACTATGCCATGTGAGTGGTGTTGGTAACTATGCCATGTGAGTGGTGTTGGTAGCTATGCCATGTGAGTAGTGTTGGTAACTATGCCATGTGAGTGGTGTTGGTAACTATGCCATGTGAGTGGTGTTGGTAACTCAGCAAAAGAGGGATCGGGACTTGATGAAAAGCACCTTTAATGCAACTTTTGAATAAATAATTGTATATTCCTCCTAGTGAATAGTTCTTTACAGGTTTACATCACATCATTTTGTTGTGGGTATTAAAAGATCTTAATAAACGTAAAAATGTAAGGTACGTTAGACTAACTCACTCTTACACGAACACCTATTTGAAGCCACTCCAGTTCTCTCTCATCCCTCTCCCACTCCACTAACTCACTCACTACCCACTCCCCCTCCCACACCTGCACACACACACACACACACACACACACACACACACAGGGGTCAAGAGACCAGGGACCAGGAGCTGAGTCTCGACTCCTGCAACAACAATTAGGTGAGTACACACACACACACACACACACACATAGTACAACTAGGTGAGTACACAGAGATAGGGGGGATATGATAACGACATATAAAATACTGAGAGGAATCGATAAGGTGGACAGAGACAGAATGTTCCAGAGATGGAACACAGCAACAATAGGTCACAATTAGAAGTTGAAAACTCAGTTAAATCACAGGGATGTTAGGAAGTATTTCTTCAGTCACAGAGTTGTCAGGAAGTGGAATAGTCTGGAAAGTGATGCAGTGGAGGCAGGATCCATACATAGCTTTAAGAAGAGGTATGATAAAGCTCATGGAGCAGGGAGAATGATCTAGTAGCGACCACTGAAGAGGCGGGGCCAGGAGTTGTGAATCGACCACTGCAACCACAACTAGGTGAGTACAACTAGTTGAATACAACTAGGTGAGTACAACTAGGTGAATACAACTAGGTGAATACAACTAGGTGAGTTCAACTAGGTGAGTACACACTCGCCTACACTCCAACGCACTTTCACAAGGAAGAAAATAAACTTTGCAGAACAAGCTTTTATTGGGAGAACGCTTCGATCTGTTGCAATCTTTCTCAAATGAAGGAAGAGTTGAAGTGAATGATCTCACTGGAGCGCTGAGAAAGAACAATGTTGCTGAACCTTCCTTTGGTTTCTAGCAGGTATCGTTTGCCCCAACTTTATTGCCAAGAATATCTCTGTAGGATAATATGAGCCAATGGCCTAGCTAAGCTAAATGTTCCTTGGTTGTGTCAGTAACCTTCTGTGTGGTAACCGTTATGTAAATAGACACATTTTCTAAGCCTATAGCGAAAAATTGCCTAATAATAAATTTTTCCGAGTATTGCATATGTGTGCCCCTTTGTCCTGGCTGTTGCGTCCTTTTTTTCCGAGAAGTCTCATAATTTTTGGTGATGATTACAACATACACAAATAACCCTCTCATGGGAGAAAGAAACTTATAGCGACGTTTCGATCCTCTTTTCTAAAACATCTGGGACAGGGCCAGAAATTACAGTACTTCAGTCAGTACACAGAACATATTAAATTTGAAGATAAAGCTACACGTTACATAAGCTTTTATCCCGACAAAATTTCGCTCTGCTTAAATCTTGATAATGCTCTAAACTCAACGAAACGTTCCAATAAAAGCTTCTTCTGCAACTTATATCTTCGTATCTGTCAGCAATACGTCATTTTATCCACGTATTGAGTGGGAAATTTATTCGCTCTCATAGTTGTCGCTCGATGTAATTTAACATTTTGGTTGTCATGAATGTGTTGTTGTTTTATAGTTTGTAAACATGACCATGACACGGTGAAAACAATACCTCCCCCATGGACACAATGCTGGTGTAATAACCATGGAATCCTCATACAGTCACTGTTGCTGATGTGTGTTGCTGTTGTGTTACTGCTGTGTTGCTGCTGTTTGTTGCTGCTGTGTGTTTCTGCTGAGTGTTGCTGTATGCTGCTGTGTTGCTGTTGTGTTACTGCTGTGTTGCTGCTGTTTGTTGCTGCTGTGTGTTTCTGCTGAGTGTTGCTGTATGCTGCTGTGTTGCTGTTGTGTTACTGTTGTGTTGCTGTGCTACTGCTGTGTGCTCTTTTGTTGTTGCTGTGTACTGCTGTGTGCTGCTGTGTACTGCTGTGTGTTGCTGCTGAGTGCTGCTGTGTGTTGCTGTGTTAGACTGACATAGTTAATTGATAACACACCACACACTGTTGTCACTAGAAATAAAGACACGGGTAAAAGAGGGCACTCAAAAAATGGTTTATTACCACGTTTCGTCATTAAAAGTCCAGCCGCGGGTGAAACGTCTTAATAATGGAATTCACTGGCCCACCCCCACCCTCCCACTACCTACTACCTGTGATTTTATTTCCGCTTGTCGGATAGGCCAATGTTTATGAGCTGTTGTTACTGCTTTACTCTGGCTGCAGTTGTTTATGTGATTTATTTCTCCTCAAAAAAGTCACAAATTCCGTTTCCCTTGCACGACGCTGAAGGTTTGATGGCACTCTGTGACCCATTCGGAGTTAGGGCCCTCTTGTCAATGCAACAACAAAAACAACAAAAACAATAATAATAATAAAATAATAATAATAATAATAATAATAATAATAAAAATAATAATAATGAAAATAATAAAATAACAGAAAATTATTATTATTATTATTATTATTATTATTATTATTATTATTATTATTATTATTATTATTAGTAGTAGTAGTAGTAGTAGTAGTAGTAGTAGTAGTAGTAGTAGTATTATAATAATCATTATTATTATTAATATAATTATTATTATTATTATTATTATTATTATTATTATTATTATTATTATTCTTTGGTGCATATCTCTTTTATGTTAGTGTAGCTGTAAGTCCTGTTACGCATGTTCAATAAATTGCGTATGTAGCTGGCTGAAGCGTTCATTTTGCGACGATGTTAATAAACCAGTTTGACGAAGTGAGACTCTGTAGTGAAAGTGAATTACGCACTAATGTGAAAGTTTAGTAATGAAAGTGAATATTGCTATAAAATTAAGGTGACAACTTAAAAAAGTACTAAAATGAAAGATCATATTTTGACACATTAAGCTTATATGAAGTTCTGTATTCAAATATATAGTTTAAGTAAAGTTACTTAGCACAGGTAGTAAAGTTACTTACCACAGGTAGTAAAGTAGCAGAGGTAGTAAAGTAGCAGATGTAAGTCTAAGAGGAATATATTAAACGCGTGAATCTTAACAGAGTTTATTTTCAATAAAGAACCTTATTTTTTTATAAATCTTAGATAGTTCTAATTTTAATAATTTTATTCTGCGAATTTATTTTGGCATTTTTTATGCAATAAAAGAAATAATAGTTAATGTTATGAATGAGAGGAAGATAAATACCATAGCACCGAAAGAAACAATGTTACAAGCTACTCAATGCATGCAATCGACGGAATGTATAGGAGTATAGTAGATATAACATCTGTGTATTGAAGTGAAAGGTAATATTTGAACGTTGCAGGGAGGGGGAGACTGAGACTTTAGATGGTGAGTTTGAGATCAGTGAGTGTGGGGTGAATATTACGGTGAGAATAGGAAATGAAGAAATTAAATGTTGGTATTGTGGAGAGAGAGGAATAACTGAGACAGAGAAGGAGGGGTTGTCTAGAATTTTGGGGGTTCATTTAGAAAGGTTGGAATAGAATAGAAATGATTGCATTTTTGTGATAAGCCTAGGAATAAAAATGATCTAAATCTCTTTTTCTGTCTGTCTGTCTGTCTGTATGTCTCTGTGTGTATTTCTATAAAAGTCTCCTGTTCATTTTATGTATGTAATGCTGGATAAGATGGTATTTCCGTGAGTGATTTTCAGGGATAAATCACAGAGGGTGTATAAATACGGGTTAGACGAAAGGAGAAATAGGGGTCGTCTCAGAAAAAGATTGAAGAGACTGCTTAAAGAAGGTTTTGAGTGATACGGGCTTGAGCATCCTGCAGGCTTGCGTGAGCGTTTTAGATCAGATTGAAGGCAATTTTTTTTATGCTGATGGGGAAGTTAGTGCTAGCACTCCCAAAGTCGAACATAATGTTAAGTTCTGTGACTCACTAGATCCACACGTATGTACACTTCAGGAAAGACAGCTAGGGAATGAGTGATGGTTAGTGTGTTTTCTTCATATCACCGTGTCCTATAAAATCAGCAGCCGAACTTTTAAAACAAAAGTTATATTATTGACTTTTGCAGAAACCTATTTTATATATAATAATTGTTGAACATAGTTTTAGGAGCCGGGAGAGAAATTAATCAAGGGAGCTCTGCTAAACTAATGAATGAGGGAGAGAAATTCATTTAGCTGTATTTTCTGCAGGTTGAGAGGCTGGTTGGATGATGGAGGCTAGATGGATGATGGAGGCTGGGTGGATGATGGAGGCTGGGTGGATGATGGAGGCTGGGTGAATGATAGAGGCTGGTTGGATGATGGAGGCTGGGTGGATGATGGAGGCTGGGTGGATGATGGAGGCTGGGTGGATGATGGAGGCTGGGTGGATGATGGAGGCTGGGTGGATGATGGAGGCTGGGGGATGATGGAGGCTGGGTGGATGATGGAGGCTGGGTGGATGATGGAGGCTGGGTGGATGATGGAGGCTGGGTGGATGATGGAGGCTGGGTGGATGATGGAGGCTGGGGAGATGATGGAGGCTGGGTGGATGATGGAGGCTGGGTGGATGATGGAGGCTGGGTGGATGATGGAAGCGAGGAGGCTGGATGGTTAATGCAAGTGTTCGGTGCCTAGAGTGGACCACTGCCCCAAGGTACTCCCAGGGGCCCAATGAATCTGACCTTTTTAAGTTGCTAACTCGTGGAGCCTGCGAGTCCTTCCCCAAAGAAACATAACTTTTACTATGCCTCTTATCTTATGGCAGCCCCAAACTGAGTACGACACGTTTCTGAAGTCTATTATAGAAATATCATAAACTTTTTCCTGGACGAATCAAATTCGGTGCAAGTCACATTTATAGTTATGTTAGGCTGATTGGGCATACATACAGCCTTCCTGATCATTTTACGAGCATTCTTATCCTCCTTAAAGAGAGTCAATGAATGTACTTGAACATACTGGTTCTAGTACGACTTCACTACTGGCACTTAGTTAGAAGTGCACATCACTCTGGTGACTTTATCTTAATATTTTCTATCTCAGCGACTGTCCTACGGCTCTGGATGCAAAGGCATTCTGCCGGCAGAAATGAAGAAAAGATATAGAAGAAGAAGTGGAAGCTTTAATTTTTTTACTGTATTTGCCTCTATGGAGAGTTTTACCAAATCAATATAATTAATATTTATTGACTTGTATATACATTTGTTACTAATACTTCCACAGACAGACAGACAGACAGACAGACAGACAGACAGACAGACAGACAACACACACACACACACACACACACACACACACACACACACACACACATGCCCCGGTGGCCTGGTGGCTAAAGCTCTCGCTTCATGCACAGAGAGCCTGGGTTCAATTCCCGGCGGGGCGGAAACATTTCGAAATGTTTCCTTACACACACACATACAACAGGCCTAGTGTCTAATCGACATGTGCCTAGGACAAAATGGTAACTAACTAACTAACTATATATATATATATATATATATATATATATATATATATATATATATATATATATATATATATATATATATATATTATATATATGATCTTAATAGAGACACTTGTAATAAGTCAACCTTTGTCAAACTAACATTTCAGTGTTGTCATAGTTTAGAGCATCGTCACAGCCTGTCATTGGGACTCCTGATGTACTCATCAAAAACTGAGAAGGCAAGAGCTGTAAAGTTGGCGGAGAGTTCACCGCATTCTTGGAACACTGCTTGAAGGACTTATGAAAGGAGCTTTTTTCTGTTAGAGGAACCCGCCGGGAGTGGTTTCTGCGTGTGATTACACCAGACGGACATCACACTGCTGGAACCCGGCCAGCAGGGTTTCTGTGGGAAGTTGGGCTCTCCACACGAGCGCCCCATTACGGGAAATTGGCCTGGAGGTTCTCAGTGTTGACTTTTGCCCCCGAGTCAGGCATCTCAATACTGGGTCTAGTCCGGGAGCGCTTCTGTTTGGCGTTTGGTATTCCAGACAGGCATTCCTTCACTGGAACTAGGCCAAGAGAGTGTATGTGTTGGGTTTGGTCCACCAGACGAGCGTCTCATTATTAGTTCCCCTCCAAAAAGGTATCCATGTTAAGCTTAACCCTCAAAATAAGCTTCCCATTCCTGGAACCCTAACAAAGTGTAGTTTTTGTGTGTAATTTTACCGAGAAGATGTCCGCTCTTTCTTCAACACTGCCAGAGTATCCTCTGTGTAAAGCTTTTACTGGTGTTGCTTTATATTGTGATGATTTTGGCCATGCATATGGGAGTCAGTTCAGTGGAACCAGGCCTCCTGGTTGATAATGTTTATAAAATACGGCATGTATGGGCTTCTGAAAAAAAAGTTTAGTGGGATATTAATACGGTTAGTTTTCTTTGCCTTATGCCTCGAGTTGCTCCTTCATGATTGGTGGCCGCGTTACCTATATCTGGAAGGTAGTTATGTGTACTCACCTATGTATGGTTGTAATGGTCGAGTTATAACTCGGCCACGCGTCTTCGCTCATCATTGCTAGATTCTGTCTCTCCCTGTGTGTGTGTGTGTGTGTGTGTGTGTGTGTATTTTTGAAAAAGAAAAATAGGCGGGTGAGGGGTCAGAATATAATACTTGGTGGCCTGGCATAAGCCAAATTAATCGTCATGTTCACCCGCCTAACATGGATCTTTCTTCATGTCAACCTTTCACTACAGTTTCACCTCAAAAATTTTTTTTTTTTTTTTTACTTAGAGATATTTTAAGAAACATCCACTGGGGTTATAGAATCTTTTTTTTTGTCAGACGAAAAGAGCTCTTCCTCGGATCAAAGCTGATTACCTTCCATTACCTAGGCGTGTGTGACCACTACTGGAATAGATCAGATTTTACATTGTATTATTTCAGGATTTCAAGTGTAAGTGAGAGTTGTGACGCTGGTGTTTACTCAGGGAACTTTAAGGTAAGTTAAATGAGACCTAAGCTGGGTGAAGAACCGAGGTGAGACGCAGGCGAGGAGACGATCCTCGAGCACACTCTCTCTTCACTCTCACTCTCTTCCCTCCCCCACCCACTCTCTTACCTCCCCCACCCACTCTCTTACCTCCCCCACCCACTCTCTTACCTCCCCCACCCCCTCTCTTCCCTCCCCCCACCCCCCTCTCTTTCCCTGCGATATATAAACTCAGCAGAAACTTTTGATCTTTTATGTTTTTATCACTTTTTTATTCAACTTCCCAAAATATTTGTCTTTTTCCTCTTATTAATTTTTCTTTGCTCTTCTCAGTTGTTACTATGTTCCATCCTCACAGCAACACCCTCTTCTTCACTACACTAACACCATACCCGTACCTTCACCATACCCACACCTTCACCATACCTGCACCTTCACCATACCTGCACCTTCCCCATACCCGAACCTTCACCATACCTTCACCTTCACCATACCCGCACCTTCATCATACCCGCACCCTCACCATACCCACACTATCACCATACGCGCACCTTCACCATACCCACACCATCACCATACCTGCACTCTCTCATTTTCCCCTCACCACACCAACTCTTTTTCACACTTCCTCATTACACCAACTCATGCTCACTCTCCCTCACCACACCAACTTTCTCTAGCTCTCCCTCACTACACCAACTCTCTCTCTCTCTCTCTCTCTATCTCTCTCTCTCTCTCTCTCTCTCTCTCTCTCACCACGCCAACTCTTTCTCCCTCTCCCTCACTACACTAACTCCCTCTCCCTCACAACATTCCCTCACTCTTACACTGCACTTCATGACCCACAGAACCCATCCTGTACCCGACCATCCAACACACCAAGTAATTCCAACTGAATAATTGTATAACATTGTGTAGCAGAGTATGTTGATCCATCAGGGCTGGGTCGAGTGAGTGTGTACTCACCCAGGTGTGCTTGTGGGGGTTGAGGCACTCACACACACACACACACACACACATACACTTTATAATGTCAGTGGCATAAGTTAGATTAGCAAACCCTAGTACAGCACTCATGAATTCAGAACTTTGTATACGACGTATGTGAGGGCAGTCAGTTGTAAGCTTCAGCATGGAACCCACACCTAATAAAGCTTGTGAAGAAGCTCGAAAAGGACCAAAGTTATGAAATCTGGATAGAGCCAGAACCGAGAGAAAGACACTGTAAGTTGCAGGAAGTAAATCTGAAGACCCTGGCGGAGAGAAGGACAAAGGGCAGACATTATAAGGACGTACGAAATTCCGAGAAAGATAGTGCAGATAGCAAAATCGTAAGAGAGTTAAGAGGAACTGAATCAAGGGGACACAGACGGAAACCGCAAACACAGATCAGCCACAGGGATGTAAGAACTTATTTCTTAAAGTACCAAGGTGGGAGAAAGGTGGAATGGCTTATATGAGTAAGTGTGAAGGAAAAGTCAATACACAGCTTCAAGAGCAGATGTGATAATGCCCAAGAGGTAACAAATCACTGATCTCGATCAAATTTAGGTGTGACCGGGCCTGGAGCCAGAATCTCGACCCCCCTCACACCCGACTTGGTGGGTACATCTCAGTGAGCACACACACCACAAACACAACACACACACACACACACACACACACACACACACACACACACACACACAACACAACACACCCAGACAACAGCATTAATCCCTGCCTGCTGTAGATCACAAGCATACATCTATTACCCAGATTTCTGAGGCTGTGTTTGGCATGATGAATAATGGCAGCTGCTCCGCTGGGATTTATTTTTTCCTGGGTGGTTATGAGGATGTGTGTGTGTGTGTGTGTGTGTGTGTGTGTGAGAGAGAGAGAGAGAGAGAGAGAGAGAGAGAGAGAGAGAGAGAGAGAGAGAGAGAGAGAGAGAGAGAGAGAGAGAGAGAGAGAGAGAGTTTGTGTGGTAGCTGGTAACTATGAAGCCAGTCATTCCTTCTCTAACAGTCTTTCTCGCTGTTTGTCTCACTAACCGTCTGGTTTTCTTCACAAAAACTCATATGTTTGCTAAAAAATACCGCAGTGATTAAATAAGACACAAGAAATACTCAAAATATTACTAAGACGTAATACTACTCAAATATGACACTGCCCTGAAACACTTCTCATTACCTCTGCTACTCACAAATACTACACGACAGACCCAGGATGCATCTGGCCTCATATTCAACACTACATACCATAAATAAGAAACCTCAGTTTCAAACCACCATATAAGGCGCATACCAACACCTCACATTATCTATAATCCAGAATGTAGGTGGCTGAACGCCAACCACTCAACCTGTCACATACCCAGGTGACAATCTTTATGCCCTCCTGCATGAACCATGTATACATTCCTTATAAATGAATTTACCGAAGAGGGTCTCAGTTCGAGGTAGAAATATGCAGCTCTCTTAATTTTCATGTGTCCTTATAGGTTTGCTCAAACATTAACATGTGTTCAATACTCTTGAAAACTCATTCTTCTCAGAGAATGTTAGTTGCATCTACGTAGAGATGGGTAGAATATAAATGTAATAAATTGTTTGTAAAACAGATTGAAAAGAATTAGGATTACACTAATACAAAAATTACATTAGATTTGGCCAGGATTAGAGTGCGTTGTATATTTACTTAAGATATTTGAATCATCCTTTATATTGGATAAAAAAAACAAGAAAACTGTTACTTCTACATCAGTCATTGAACGATATATATATATATATATATATATATATATATATATATATATATATATATATATATATATATATATATATATATATATCGAGGTTCGACTAACCGATTTTTCTGAATCTCTTCATAAATGTTACCTTGTTCACATTGCAATAGCACGTCAAGCCATAAGAACTACGTACTTGCCTCCTCCAGTCGCTCCTCTCTAACACGCTCACACACGCCTGTTAGATGTCAAAGTCCCTCGCATGCAAACTCTCCTTTACCACCTCCCTTCAACCTTTGGTAGGTCGACCCCTACCCGTTCTTCTCACTACTACAGATTAATAAACCCTCCAAGTGAACGTAATTTTCTCTATCCTCTCTAAATTTTCAAACCACCAATAAACCCTCCTCGGCCCTCTAGACAATATATTTTAGTAACCCTGCACCTCCTTCTAATGTCCAGACTACGAATTCTCTGCTTAACATACACCACGGCGGGTGGGCAGAGAATAACACTGGTAAGAACACCTATGACTTAACTGGAAGTTGTGTGTGGCTGATTGGATGTTATAAGGCCTCTGTTGTGCCAGAGAAGGACAATACACGACGTCGGATTATGAGTTTCGAGGAAATATCTCCTCCTTCAGCTTTGCACATCAGCGCACTCGGCAGATACGAAGGTGTTATGAGGTGGAGCAAAATATTATGACCTGAATTCCCATTGCTGCCACTCTGATGGTGGAAGACTCCACAGGTCAGGAAATAGGTTTATTTCTTAATAACTTTCCTTCCACTACACACACAACCCGCACATATAAAAAGAGAGGAGCTTTACGACGACGTTTCGGTCCGACTTGGACCATTTACAAAGTCACACTGTCGGACCGAAACGTCGTCGAAAAGCTCCTCTCTTTTTATATGTGCGGGTTGTGTGTGTATTGTTCCAGTCACGGTATTGTGCCTTTTTTTTGTTATTTCCTTCCACTGTTTGAAACATAACAATAAAGGGTAGTACAAAAAAAAATCTTACGATCACAGAAGAATGAGAGGAAAATTTAGTTATCCTTTTTCGAAGACCATCTTGGTTCAAAAAAAATATAGTCTGGAAAGAACAAAGAGTCGCAATAGCGTCACTGGAACAATACACAAATAACCCGCACATAGAAGAGAGGAGCTTCGGTCCAACTTGGATCCTTTACAAAGTCACAGGAAGAGTGACTTTGTAAATGGTTCAGGTCGGACCGAGACGTCATCGTAAGCTCCTCTCTCATACGTGCGGGTTATTTGTGTAATATAGTCTGGAGTTCTTAATAACTGGCCCAGTTTGCTTGCAATAAGGCAATATTTTTATTAATGTTTTGATACTTGTTTTATGTGCGTCATTAGTTAATAAATTTTGGGGTAGATGTTTTTCATTCACTCATGTGATTAAACATAAAGAACATTACTGAGGTTCTGTTTATGTCATTTTAGAAGCTTTTGTGTGTGTGTGTGTGTGTGTGTGTGTGTAAGAAGCTGGACATGTGTCAGCTCCTGGCGGAAGCCGTGAGGATGACACAACCCTCACAGACGACGTGCACACAATAACCACCACCCTCTGGCAACTACTACAAACTACTACCACTAACTTCTCCCGCTTAAGCTAACACAGCTGTGACTTGACACAATGCTGCTTCCATCTTCGTCTTACCCACCAGTATCAACATGCAGTTCGAATCAAGTGATAAAAATAATTTTTTGATGTTGGGCTCCCTGTTCCCTTCCTGTATCTGGATGTTCCAGATTTTTCCTTCAAAGAGGTGGGAAGGGTGATGCTGGGGAATGGTTTTTGTTCCATCGTTTCGCTCTAGAAAAAAGCTCTTCACAAAGTGAAACGTCTTCCCATCAAAAGCTTGTTCTGAAATTCGAGTCTTTTTGTTCATGAACTGAGATACCAGAACTGACCTCCCCTTCCTCGGTTCAAACCTGATTACCCTCCACCCTTCCCTTGTTCAAGGCACTGATTGATGCTTACAGACTTGGTGTTTCACGATGAATACAGTAATAAGCTGCAGAATTTCCGTTGAATATATTCAACAGATAAATAGAAAAACTGATACTGAGATGACGAAGCAAGGAATAAAAACTGGAGAGTCAACAGACAGTGAATATGTACATACTGTGTGTGTGTATGTGTGTGTGTGTGTGTGTGTGTGTGTGTGTTGCATCACTGTCAATACACACTAGCTGGGTGTCATATCTGTCAACATACTGGCTGCTTCTGTTTCATCACTGTCAACACGCTTCGGCTGTGTATATTGAAATCACTCAGTCAACACACACTGGCTGTGTAGGTTGCATCACTAACAACACACACCTGCATCACTAGCAACACACACTGGCTGTGTGTTGCATCACTCTCAACACTGAGGCGGTTTGTGCTGCATTACTCTCTCAACAGACTCAGCCACTGAGTGTAGCAAGACTCTCTCAGCTATCGACATTTAATGAACACTGGCAGTCGCTGCTTTGCATATAAATTTGATTTAGGCGTCACACATAGCAATATTTGTCCTCTTTATTAAAACATTTATGATATAGTGTGAGTGTGTGTGTACTCAGATGTACTCACATAGCCGTGGTTGCTGGGCTCGCGTCTCAGCTCCTGGCCCATTCGCTTCTCCGGGACTAGTCCAGTTGCTAACGTTTGGACCTTTTTCTCTCTGATATGCTTTGCTATTGTAAACGTGTATTTTATACCATTGTAAACGTGTATTTTATACCATTGTAAACGTGCATTTTACACCACTGGAAACGTGTATTTTACACCAGTGTAAACGTGTATTTTACACCACTGTAAATGTGCATTTTACACCACTGTAAAATTGTATTTTACACCACTGTAAATCTGTATTTTACACACTGGAAACGTGTATTTTACACCAGTGTAAACGTGTATTTTACACCACTGTAAAACTGTCTTCTCTGCCACTGTAAAACGTATCCTGTAACAGGTAAGAATGCGCACCGGGAAAATAATAAATCCGGGGGTTGAATTAGCATTTTTCATGAATTAAAACGCTCGCTGGCGCGACTAGGCTTCCGCGATTTTTTTTCCGCTTCAGATTTTGCAGAGGATTTCAGAGTTCAGTGGTGGGTATGACTGTCATATTTTAATGGAATTTTCATTTTTTTTTTTTTACTCTTGTATCTTTAGAAATTTTTCCTCTTTTGTCTGTTCTTTTTTTTTATTTTCTTTACATCGCTATTCTTACCAGCTTCCTATTCTTCTTTCGTATTATCTTGTCAATATTTCTTCTTCTTTTTTTTTTTTGGCTCTGTCTTTTGTTTCCATATACACAATGTTATTTTTATCATTTTTTCTTTATCTACTTCATCTTCTAATAAATTTTCTTCACCTTATTTGTTCTTATTTTCGTCATTTTTTTTTTCAATTTGTTTATTTTTCTTCTTCTGTATATATTATGCAGTTTCCTTCATATTCTCTTTTCATCTGCGTCTTCTTTATTTTCTTCGAAATTTTCATCTAATTTTCCCGTTTCTTCATCGTCTATATAATTTTCTTCATTTTTTTCATAACTTTTATTGTCTTTATCATCAGCATCTTTATTTAACCTTCATCTTAATTTTCTTTATTCTTTCATCATTTTTTTTTAATTTTCTTCACCTTCATATTCATCTTCTTCATTTTCTTCATCTTCTCATCATCATCATCATCCTACTTTTCATCTTCATCTAAATTTTTTTCATCATCCTAATTTCTTCTCATTTGCTTCATCTTCATCTAATTTTCGCCGGTATTTTATTATTCATCTTCATCTTAATTTTCATCTTTATCTTAATTCTCTTCAACATAACTTTCTTTTATTATCTTTGTAGACGCCCAGATTATTATTATTCATTTAGTTTTCTTGTTCGTTACGGCATCAAATGACCCTCTCACAAAATTGAAAAACTTATTATTAATATTATTATTATTATTATTATTATTATTATTATTATTATTATTATTATTATTATTATTTTAATTATTATTATTATTATTATCATTATTATTATTATTATTATTATTATTATTATTATTATTTTAATTATTATTATTATTATTATTATTATTATTATTATTTTAATTATTTTTATTATTATTATTATTTTTATTGTTTTTGTTAAAGTTGTTGTAGTATTCGCAGGGAGTGTTAAACCTGTAAGGGTCATACCGCTCCGGGGAAAATTAGAATTACTTCACATTTGATCCGAGGAAGGAGTGAGCATCTCAGTTCCCATCAATGTGACGAAAACAATATGTCAAACAAAGGTATTGTGAACTATGCACAACTACTTGGAACAATATTCACCATGTAACTCGTAACTACTTAAGGTAATAATTAATACAAATATTAATTCATAAATATAAATCAGTGAAAAAGGCTGTTGAATTTTTTTTACACCAATTATCTGGTTAAAGAGCAATTGAATGAATGATGGTGAATGTGTTTTCTTCTGTCAGGTCACCCGACGTTGGTTGGTGACGGTCGATGTGGTTACAAAAATAATGATAATCTTCCAGAGGGAAATATTAAACAATCACAACTATGTATTACCGTTAATGAAGGCTGTGTCAGACGCCTAACTCAGTCATATAACTTATTGTGACTTTTCTCGTCTTTGATTTTTCCATATTTTTCCTTGCACGCAAATTTTGAAACTCCTGCAAAATCTTTTTCTTGCCAAGTGTTACAAAGTTGCTCTCTGGAGAAAAGATACAAGCAGAGGAAAACCTTTAGTGTGAACGTTTCGCTCTATTTTGAGACTGATCGAGTCAGTCAGTGACTTTGTATTGTGTTAACGCATCCCTTTATTGAGAGACATCAGTTCAATCAGTGACCTAATCAAGATCTACACAGAACAACTCGTTATCACAATCAACGCTTGTTCTGCACCTGTACATGTCTTTACTTCCAGTATCACTAGGCTGCTGTTTCCAGAGTGGTCTCACTTTATGATCCTTGGTCTCTCGTGGTGATACCTTGTTTGTCACGAGGTATGGGGAAAATTTCTCGTGACTCGTTTGTTAAAAAAAAAATTGGACACATCAGAATTGTGCTGCTGCCCTAGTTTATATGAGAGTTACGCAGTGGAAGCAGAGTTACCTGTGTTTCCCCGCCTTATTCCATCACCCAAGGTATGGAAACCTGTCAGCCTGAGGTGGGAGATTTCAGTAGGGGAATGAGGATATCGTCTGGTATTCCAGCAAAGGGTTTATCAGCCACTGCAGGTTCAAAGGTTTCGTTCCAGCAGAGCTGGTGTTGCTATCGCCTGGGAATTGCCATCCCCCAGGATAGCCTCTACCCTATACAGGAGAAATGGAAGTTTAGATATCTTCAGCATCCCAAAGTGAGGGTAAAAGAAACTATGCATAGGAGGCAGAGGTAAGGAA
>WNWK01000070.1:657500-677500 GCA_009830355.1 Cherax destructor | reverse complement strand
TACAATGTTAAGTTTATTAGCCAAAAGAGGTTACCCTAAAACAGGTAATTTCAAAGCCCAGCCCTATTCAGTGTATACCACCCCTTCTCCAGAATGTCACCCAGGGTAGCTAGTTTTCTATTCCAGGGACTCAGCGCTGCTGTTCAGAGGGGTAATGCATGCTGTATTCTGGGCACGCGCCCCAGCTCGGAGGAGCTGGATGAGATTTCGCATTATAATCAGTGACAAACATGTAACAATATGTACTAGACATGTATCTCTCACACCTCGTGTACTGTATATGCCATCTTTATATCAACAATGTATCTCTTAAATCTTTTGTACCATATTATGTAATAAAATATACCTATTGGTAAAAAAAAAAAAGATGGGGTGATAGGGGAAGTGGAATATTCAAATGGCTTCAGGAAGAAATCCAAATATTCTTCCTTGAAGCCTTTTTATCCACTTCTCCGAGGCTATGGGTCCTAATATTTGCACCAGAGGTGGACCCCATCATATATATATATACTATATACGTATATATATATATATATATATATATATATATATATATATATATATATATATATATATATATATATATATATATATATATATATATATATATATATATATATTCTCAAGGAACAGAGTGAAGGAAATTAAGCAACTTTTGTCATTTAGATGGACGCAACTCACATATGAATCTGACAAAACAAACCTAGGTAAAAACACAACTCAGGGACCTAACATTGTCACTATGCTAACGTATGTCAGGTCAGTAGCCACAAGTCAGCTGGAGTTATCTGATTTACCCATATAATATAAAACTTTCACAAATTTTATCGGTAATGAATAGATTTTACTCACGGTATATTTTATAAAACCTGTATTTTCCGTGTCGCAGTTTTTGCATCCTCCACCCATTCCATTGGATGGTAGCAGGATGGAATAAACAGGTCGTTAAATGCCTTGCCGACTCTAGCTCTATATTTATGTTGTTTTAATTAAAAATCCAGATTTATTTTAGTCTGCCCTTCATGAAAGAGTGATATGTCATTCTTGATCTTACATACTGGCAATTTCAGTTCCTTGTGCGAAGGATCTCCCAACTCACTTTGTTATGTATGCTATTTGGGGATACCAATCAACAGAAAGACATGTCATTTGAGTAAATATTTCATCCTCAGACATCTTTATTCTACATTTCTGCTGAGTTATTTTTAACTTATTTATAATAGTTTGGCTACGCTAATATATTTTATCGTTTTCTTTTTACCTTTAGTTTTTAATCCATGCTAAAAAAATTACCAGATAACTGACATGAATGTGTCAACAAACATTCATTTAAACCATGAAATAAATTATATGTAGAAGAAATTGGTTCTAACACGGAAATAATAATAAATCAGAGTAAATCTAGCTTCCTAACACATCGGAATTTCACATCTCTCTCTCCCTCTTTCTCTTCTAGTTACTTGAATAAATTTATCCTCCCACCAAAACAATGTATGCAAATCTCGTGTTGACATGAATATCATTGAATTATGATGCATTAAGTATAGTGCTTATTGTAATTTAAGTATTTGCCCGGGAATATAAAAGTTTGGCAAGTGCCGGAAACAAAATATGTGAGAGGTAGTAGTAATATATGTATATTAATATAACGTATCAGGCCTTTATGTGAATTTCAGTCATTTGCCTTTTTATTACATCCAGACGTTTCGCACACGGGTCGAGAGGTTTGCTAGCGAAACGTGGCAATGCGAGGTTGAGCCACAGCTATTGGTCCCGTTTCTGAACCCACTTAAAAGGAAGGGAAAGTACTTTTTGACAATTAAAAGTACTTGATTCAAGGAATTCAAGTTTTCTTCTCCTCCCATGGATCAAACCTGATTGTGTCTCATTCTCCAGACGTTACATAAACCCTTACGGGTTTATGTAAGAGTTTATATTACTTGCTCAGTAATATAATAACAAATAGATCATTTAACATGAGGTATTCTGCCCGGGTGAGTGCCTAGTCAGGGCTGATGAAAAGCTCTTGATCCGAGGAATTGGTGCCTCCCTCCCTTTCATCGGATCAAACCTTATTACGTCCCTTTCCCATGGCTCTCGCGGAATTAGACTTCGTTGAAATAAAAAATAATAATAAAAAGCAATAATAATAATAATAATAATAATAATAATAATAATAATAATAATAATAATGACAATAAAATATTTTTAAAATCTTCAGTGTTATCATATTCATGCAACAGAATCAGAACACATTTACATTTGATATACCTTTGAAGACTTTCGAGAGTTTCACTACTCTCGGAGCCCGGCCATGGGCCAGGCTCGTCTGGTGCTTGCTTGGTCAACCAGGCTGTTACTGGTAGAGGCCCGCTGCCCCATATATTCATTACAGCCTGGTTGATCTGGCACCTGGTGAAGATACTTGTCCAGTTCCCTCTTGAAGGCTTCTATACTGGTTCCAGCCGTGTTTCTGATATCTTCTGGTAAGATGTTGAATAGTCTGGGACCCCGAATGTTGATACAGTGTTCACTTATTGTCCCCACCGCACCCCTTCTCCTTATTGGGTTTATTTTGCACTTCCTCCCATATCTCTCACTCCAGTATGTTGTTATGGCAGTGTGCAGATTTGGAACCAGACCCTCGAGTACTTTCCAGGTATAAATTATCATGTATCTCTCTCTCCTGCGCTCCATTGAGTATATGTTCAAGACTTGAAGGCGTCCCCAGTAATTTAGATGCTTTACTGGATCAATGTGAGCCGTAAACGGTCTCTGTATTTGTTCCAGCTCTGATATTTCTCCTGCTTTGAACGGGGCCGTCAGCAATGAGCAATATTCTAAATGAGGGAGCACTAGTGATTTGAAGAGTGCCACCATCGGCATTATTTCCCTTTTTTTGAAAGTTCTCAATACCCACCCCGTCATCTTCCTGGCTGTTGTGATCTTTGTCTTATGTTCCTTAAAAGAAAGGTCAGCTGACATAATTATTCCCAGGTCTTTTATGTGTTCCTTTCGTTCTATTTGGTGACCCTCTTGAGGTTTATATACAGTGTTCATTTTGAGTTCTTCATTCTTTCCATACCTAATCAGCTGGAACTTATCACCATTGAACGTCATATTGTTCTCCACTGCCCTCTGGAAAAATCCTGCTTATGTCTCCCTAAAAATATTTTAGTGTCCTCTACTCTAGTGACTTTCATGCTTATTTTAGTGTCATCTGCGAATGATGATACAAAAGTGTGCCGGGTGCTTTTACACCCGTCAACATTTTGGGGAGAATTTTTTATCAAAAGTTTTTTTTTAATGTATCAAGATTTTTAAAAACTTTTAATATCAAAGTTGTATTTAAAAATCTTGATACAGTAAAAAAAAACTTTTGATAAAAAATCCCCCCCAAAATGTTGAAGGGTGTGTCTATAAGATTCCTTGTAAAATATATGGTAAAGTTTATTACGGTCAAACTGGTAAAAGTCTTGAACTAAGATTAAAACAACATAAATATAGCATTAGAAGTGGATAAGATTCTAATGCACAGGTTTATTTATGTGAGAGATTTTAACCATCCAGTTGATTTTCAAAAGGCTGAGAAAGTTGTATCAAGCAAGTCCATGGTCGACAGAAATATAATAGGTTAGGTTAGGTAAGGTTCGTCAGGAAATATTTTCCTGACGCGGGTCTTAGTCAGATGATGACCCGCGGTTGGAGCTTTTGGTCATCTGACCGAGGCCTTCCGCTGATTTACCGGTCCACCCCTTTAAAAATTATTGTCATAGCTATAACCATTTAGGAATAGCAGGAATATAATAGAATCATGTTTCATAAAAAGCAGTTTTGAAAATAATATGAATAATTCTTTTGGTTTATATAAATTGAATTCATTTATAATTATTAAAATCAAAATTCCTTATAATACTATATATGTACCAGAATTACAGACCTTCCAATATATGTACTCGAATTAGAACCCTTATCGACATGGTACCAAAGTTCGAGCACCTTCCACTATATGAACTAGAGCGATCTGATCATCATTTATCGTTATGGATATCAGTAAAACACATGTAGGATGAGACTGGTACATTTATTTAAGAACATAGTAGCACACATGATTTATGTTTAACTTACTGTAACAGATTAGCACAGAACTTTTTCAGTCGATTCCCGACAACGAAGCAAAGGTGGGTTCTCGAGTCCTGGTACAAGGCGATCAGGGGGGAAAGGCACGTCACCTTAAATGTCGACACAGTCATCGAAAGTCGGTCTAACTAGTCACTTAAGAGATCACACACTTTAAGTCATATCAACTCCCATAGGGGTTATATAAACTCAGTTTAGTCACCTATATAATTTCTTTTCTTGCGACGAACTCACTTAAATAGGGTCACCTCTCATAGAGTCATAAAGTCATCTCCGAGTCACCCATGCCGAAATGCCAATTCATGTCACCCATGGTAAAGGAATGTCATCATGGGTCACTATAAAGATGGTCTCATTGAAATACCACAGACTGCGTTACACCTGAAAGCGTTGACTTTAAAGAGGGTAATGATTTGTCAAGGCAAGTATACACACCAAGATCAGAGCAACCTTTGCCACTTGTCATGAGCACACACACATTATATATATATATATATATATATATATATATATATATATATATATATATATATATATATATATATATATATATATAAAAGTTGTCTTGCCAGAAGTGTGCAAACATCACATTTCAGATGGCTCTAGGAAGAGTAACATCTTCACCTCTCCTTCAAGGTGCAGGAAGTGTACTTTCCACTTCCAGAACTCAAGTCCGGCTAACCAGTATCGTGTAACTCTTTCATAAATGTTAACTTAGTCATTCTCCAACAGCACGTCAATTTCCATCACCCCCCTTCCCAATAAAAAGCGTTTGTCTCCACTTCAATCTTACACACCCACTCGTGCTTGATGACGGCTCAAGCCTCTCCCTCTTACGGCCTACTTCACCGCCTCCCTCCAACCTTTCCTGAAACAACAACTAAGTCACTTTCTATCCACCCCGTGTTTATACATCCCCTTTGCCATTCTATTCTGCTCTTTTGAATTTGTATGACAAAACCATCCCAACAGTCTCTCCTCCTTCTCCCTTTCAATTATACCTTCTGTAACTCCCACACCCTTTTTAATCATATTTATATATATATATATATATATATATATATATATATATATATATATATATATATATATATATATATATATATATATATATATATATATGACATTTAATATAATGCTATGATGACTGCAGTCAAATAAAGAGAAAATTCACATATAAATTCTTAGTTTGTAATTCATCAATAAGTCGAAGAATCAATCACAACAATCGATTTTCTGCCGATTTTTTATTGAAAAAAATATATAATAGGAAAATATTCAAAATATTAGGGTGTTTAAAAATTTATTACGTCACACGACTTGGCAAGAGATGGCAATTATACACTGTTTGTCAGAAACGTGTACCCACATTGATCACCTGATAGTTGTAAACAGACTAGGATCAGCTGATAGATGTAAACAGAGTAGGACCAGCTGATGATCGTACACAGACTATCAGCTGGTAGTCGTATAATGACAAGGATCAGCTGATAGCCACAAATAGACTAGATATCAGCTGATATCTGTAAACAGACTAGGATCAGCTGGTGTTTGTACACAGACCTAGATCACTTTGTTCCTAGGTGGCAAGGAAATGTCAAATAACCACAACTCACCCTCAGTAAAGTCAACTCCTCAGATCATAACCAATGTAAGACATAAAAAAAATGAGCTTCAAGTCCAAGATAGAAAAAGCTAAGCAAAAAGCACATAGTAACAGCTAATTTTATGAACACAGCTATACCTCTACTGAAGTGATATAATACATTAGTGTAGTACATTGAAACACACACTATCAAGTCGGTTTACCGTTGGCTTTTTTCTAGATAGTCGATGTTATAGATAGAAAATGATATTGCAAAATGACTGCCAAAAAACAACAACGCAATGATGTACTTCACATAGCTTTATGATTACATTTTTTTTACTTTTCTTGTAGAATGTCTCCCTTTATATAAAACTACTGTGAAAAGTATTATTGTTCCATATTCCTTTCGTGACTTTTCACATTAGCAAGGTACAGCTTTGATGATGTGATTAATCTCGAAAGCGCATGGAATAACATTACTTTTCACAGTGGTTATAATATATATTAATATATCATCTGTTTCTCGTGATTTTATTGCATATATATATATATATATATATATATATATATATATATATATATATATATATATATATATATATATATATATATATATATATATATATATATATATATATATATATATATACATATATAGTATATATATATATTTATGTCGTGCCGAATATGTAAAATTGGTCAATTAGCAAGAACTCATTTAATATTAAGTCCTTTCTAAAATTTTCTCTTATATATTTAAAGATATATATGTTTCATTTATGTTAATGTAAAAAATAATAATTTGTACCAGTGGAACCTAAGAAAACTTACCTAACCTTATTATAACAAGAGCAATTTAATTTAGCCTAATCCAACTAAATGTATTTTAGATAAGTTTACAATAATTTAATAATAAACAAACACAATGAAATATATTTTTTCGTTAGGTTCAGAATGATTTTTGCGAAATTATTATTGAATACACAAATTTTCGCTTGGCTTATTCGGCAAGAAGAGCGTAGCTATTTAAGCCAAAATCGCAAGTTTTACCTACTCGGCACGACATTTACGTATATAATTTATAATAAAAAAAACTGATCTTTATTTATGTAATGTCGGATAGGTTAAGTTGCTAAAATAATTTTGGTGCAATTGAAAAAATGCACATTTGGGTTATTTTTTAAATTTATAAGTTTAAATTTTCGAGAGGAAAAATATAACTGCATGAAAATCCTGCTTGCATGACCATTTTATCTAAAATCACGATGCATATACTATATATGTATATATATATACATATATATATATATATATATATATACAGTGGTACCGTTTACGATATTTTTCATTCAGAATGCTGTTCAAGTGCCATTACCAAACGAATTTATCTCCTAAAAAAGTTGTAAAATAGACTAGTCCTTTAGACCCCAAATTACACTTACAAAGCATTTAAAAAATAAACTTACATAAAAGGGTGAGTTTGGGGACCATCGTAAACCGGGGTACCACTGTATATATATATATATATATATATATATATATATATATATATATATATATATATATATATATATATATATATATATATATACAAATACATACATATATGTTTAATGTTCAGTTATAACAAATTTATGATTGTGAAAAATAAGAAAGCGATTTGCCTCTTGATGGATTCCTTCAGTCAGAAGAAAACTTGAAGCTTCATGACACCTCACTGAGAGACACACCCATCAAGTTCCTCCAGTGTGAGCTGGCTTCTTCACACGCCTTTTCTTAAGACTTATTTATAACTTCAATGGCCACTTAAACAGTCCCGAGTCCGTAATATTTTGCCTTGTTTTCTCCACTTTTTTTTTTATGTGTATGCCATCACCTCACATTCTGCTGATTCATAAGTATCACATTATAACGAGAAACTTGTGCGTTTAGCTTAGCTTGTCTTACGTGTTTTATCTCGTATAATCACCCGCACCTGATAACACATATGATTATGTTCTAGCAAGTGGGTAATTTAGTTCATTTTACGAACAGTAGAAATGTATCTACGAGACTCACAGAGTCGAGGTTCGTCGTCTTATCAACACTGAGGGACTCGAAGCAGCTGGTGGGGGAGAGGGGTAATTACCACACATGGATAATCACGTTGTCAATGTTAAATACTTCGTATCACATAGACTAAACCACCACAGTTTTTATCTAATGAATAATGTTATCCCTGTCCTCATTTACTGAGGTTTCCAATAACTGCACTAAAGAAGTCTTATCTTCAAAGGAATCACAAGAATTGAGGGATATATATATATATATATATATATATATATATATATATATATATATATATATATATATATATATATATATATATATATATATATTATTACCAAAATCGTTCCATGGTGAAAGTATTCGTCTATAATTCAAGACAACCACATATGGGAGAGGTAGCTGTTGATGATATAGTTTGTAGGAAAAGTAATCGATCCAATAAATTTACTGGTATATCTAAGCAACTTAGTATATTGTTGTTTACAATATAGAATAAAAGTGCGTCCTCCAAATTTTGTTTAACTGTTAAGAAAAAAGTTTTATAATAAAAGGAAAAAAGAATTATTTTAAGAATTGTAATTTATATATATCATCAATAATTTCTCTTATTTTAGTTTACCCTCTTCCTTATAATTATTCCTAAGGATGTCTTCATATACAGACGAAAAGTTAGTTAGACTTTTTCCTATCATATATATAGTATAATATATATATATATATATATATATATATATATATATATATATATATATATATATATATATATATATATATATATATATATATATATATATATATATATATATATATATTTATAATATATATATATATATTTATAATCTCCTTATATTGTTCTTTCACAAAATAGCGCATGTATATCTCATCAATGACTTTATCACAAGCACATGCAAAACTCTCCACAAAGTTAGACAGGTCTACAATTTACTAACACCACTCCACTTTCTGGTGTGTCTCTTGTAAGTGTACTTTCCAACAACAATAAGTTACATCACAGCTGTACAGACACTTGTGTAGAAAAATGTACTCGCTCTAATTATATATTGAGTATTTTGAAGATTATTTCTTCCTTCTGTCCCTCCACTGTTATCACTTTAATCACCACTTCAGTTGGTTTTTGTTATCAGTACTACGAGCAGATTGATTTTTTTCTGTTTTTTTTTCTTTTTGTTATTACTAACATGAGTCTTGTTTCAGTATATTGCCTTTAAACAAAACATGTACAAATAATATGATAGTGACACAGATATAACAGAAATATATGTTACAGACAACAGTAAATATATATGATATGCTTTTATTACACTGATATGTAATTATAAGTAATACCCGAGTACATATACCGAGCAGAAAAAATCTAACATAAAACGTTACAGTGACATTTAATTATATTCAGCGACAAAATAAGGGGAAAAAAAAGTGTTTGTGATGACACGCGTCGGTGATACAAAAATTAAAACAGCAGTGTAATGTTCCTATTGTCGAATGTTAGAAATGATTTAATTTTAGTAATGGACAACTCTGTGATGAGGGGAGTAACACTGAGACGCGACTAGTAGAGCAAACCTGTGTTTACACAACGTTATTGTTTACAAAGACACCTGAGTAAACACTACGACATATTAATTAGAAAACGTTTTCTAATAAATATGTCATAATGTTTTCTTACGTGTCTTTCTAAACTAATTTGTCGGTATCTATCACCAAGGTTTATACCAAACAACGTTATGCTTAAAAGATGAGCTTCTTCGAGTCATGACTCTGAGCAAAATGTTACGTGTTAAATCATTCCTCTACTGTGTTATGCTACCCCTCCATTAAACCAGTGATTGATGTATGGGATTCCGTTTTACTCTTTATCGGGCAGGTCAACGTTACAAAAATAAAGTGCCGGTCTGGACTTCAATTGAAACCGAAATCTCTGTATTAGGCGAGATTACTTATGTGTACAGACCCACATAAAAAAGCACACACTATTTTTACGCAGATTCACAAGTCAAATTCTCTTATTTTCTTTCTCCATTTGGAAGAGGAGGGAAGGGGTGCGTTGAGGCTGGTTTAGAGTTCTGGATCCAGAGAAAGGGAACTACCCTTCCCTGTCTTGGGTCATGCGTAAATTAATTCCAGTTCCCATCGCGATACAACGGACTCCAGAAACTTTTACCTATCCAGAATTTCCATATAGGGAAATTTGGACCTGTGATCCAGTTTCTTAAATCAAGCCTAAATGCTTTCAATTACCCTATGTGCTTTAGCGCTCCCCAATGAATGTAATAATAATAATAATAATAATAATAATAATAATAATAATAATAATAATAATAATAATAATAATAATAATAATAATAATAATAATACTTATTATTAAAACAATGATATAAGAACATTAGAATGACCAATTTATTTTTCCACTGATTGGCTAAGAAGCCTTAATGTTTTTACATTGAAAGAGATGGGGAGGTAGTAGATAAATGCATTCAAAGCTGCTTATGTCGTCTGATTAACGGGCAATTCAGCTTGCTAGAGTCAATAGTCACACACAAGCCAGGATCAGCCGTTCACGAATCAGGATCAGCTGATATCCGACCAAAATCAGCTGACAGCGGTAAACAGACCAGGAGCACCTGATCTCCCGACATAGGGCCAGCTGATGGTCGTACACTCTCTAGTGTCAGCTGCTTCAAGTATAAGTGATAACCGATCTAGTTGGTATTAGTACCTTTGTAACGTTGTGCTTTCCCCGATAAAGTGAAAACAAAAAAAGGGTAAAAAATAGCTCTTAGATATTTCATTGGATTTTTTAATCAAATCAAATAAAATCCACTGTATCATAGTTACTTTGATTTAAAAAAAACTAAATTTGTAATAATTTTTTCCCCAATATAAAGGAATGTTTCTAACTGATATGTCAATTGAAGTGATATATTCCATATGATTGTCGTACGAATCTCTTGACGTTAGCAGCAAACCCCCTCACATAACCTCCATACTGAGCATTCGGAAACATAATATCCTTTGGTTGTGGGATGTGTCCCAGGTAGCATCCTACAAGAGGGCAGCGGAGTGCCGGTGCAGGTCACTGTAGGCGTGGGAGTGATCTGCGGGCGCTGGTGGGGGCGGTGATGCCCCGCGATCGTCACACAGGAGCTGATCTGAGTATTGTGCGTCGTCGTCACTGTATGGCTCCTGCGACACGGGTACTGGATGTGGACGGACGACGCTGCTGTAGTACTGCGGGGCGCCCACTGTGCTGTACCTGACGGGGTGCTGCTGCTGCTCCTGCTGGTAACTCAGGTCGCTAGAACCGTAGATATGGCCGTTAGGGCCACGGAGAGGACTCCGGTTAGTGGCGCGAGTATGGCGCCCCAGCGTGTAGAACTGTGGGGTGGGAACGGTAGGCATACTAGGAGGCTCCTCTGCCTCCCGTGAGCAGCGCTCCACTTTGGTTACGTCAGGAATAGACATAGAGAGTCCCCGACGTCCCATAACTTCCTCGCCGTCTCCGTCCCGCCTAA
Organism: Cherax destructor; assembly: GCA_009830355.1. Lineage (NCBI taxonomy): Eukaryota > Metazoa > Arthropoda > Malacostraca > Decapoda > Parastacidae > Cherax > Cherax destructor. The sequence goes on along the minus strand of WNWK01000070.1, from coordinate 666,190 downwards.
GAGGGGAAGGGGACACCTGCTTCACGTGCATGATCTCACAAGCAGGAGGCTGGAGCTCTGGAGACTTGCAAGTGGCCCTTCTCTCCTCGGAAGGAGTGTCGGCCAGGTCCGTGGCTTCCTGGCGCGAAGATTCTGGGTCCTGGTTGAGCAGGATGCTGCCGCGGGAGGAGGACCTCACCACGACACTCCCGCCGTTGACTAGACTAGCAGCGGCCTTCTCCGGGTCTTCAGGTTGCTGGCGTCGCCTGTTGAGGCGTCGCTTGAGGGTAGACGGCAGGCAGTAGCAGTAAGTGGCAACGAGGATCACCACCAGCAGCAGGCCTCCTACACACCCACTGATCACTGCAGCCTTCTCGCTACCCACTATACCAGCATCCGCACCGTACCCACCCAGACCTGAAGACAAACCCGATCCTCCTGTTAAGCGGGAAACAAGAGATGGCGTCAGGAAATAAATACTTCAACCCACATCACATTCTCTGCTTATGATAACTACTACTACAGGTGTTTCACTAGTAGGAGGCCCAGAGTTGGTACTCCCGTAGTTGCAGCCGTCTTGTTTGTATATTATGTTTGAAGTACAGTGCCTGTACTCTGAAGGAGGGGTGTTAATGTTGCAGTTTTATAACTGTAGTGTAAGCTCGCCTCTAGCAAGAGAGTGATGGAGTGAATGATGGTGAAAGTTTTTCTTTTTGTGGCCACCCTACGTTGGTGGGAAACGGCCGATGTGTTAATAAATAAATAATAAACGATAACTCGGGACCTCTTACAAGTAGAATGCCCCGAGTTATCGTTTACTACAGACATAATATACAAAGAAGACGGTTGCAACTACGGAAGTACAACTCGGGGCCTCCTACGAGTGAAACACCCTGTATAACGAGCACACTCAAGGGTCAAATGATTTTTTAAAGTATCTTCAGATACGGATTCACAACAATAAGACATTCATTACCTCGAAATCTGAATTATGTATAATATCCTACGGTATATTTTCATATAAACGAATACAATTGAGATGATTATTATATAGGTTACTACATAAAATAACAATGGTTATAACCTCCTATTGCCAGGAACTTGATCATCCCTATGGATTTAGCGCTCCTGTATAAATATTATAAAAATAATAATAATTAAGTTTTCCATTATCACAATCTTAATATAAACATTAAATCGCAAGATTCTTATTTTTGGCATAACTCGATATATAGATTCACTTCGTTTTTATTCATGTTTAACGATGATTGACTTAGGTGTAAGACCTAATTGAAGAGAATAAAGTTAAATACATTGTTAACTAGCGATCAGCGAACGAATGGTCGAGCCTCCACTAATAGAATAAATCAAAGGCTTAGCAAAACAAGCCATTATTTGCAATCGTTTAGCTCAAAGATGGGGGTTGTTCAAGTCACAACTGGGTGAAATATTGTTTGATAGTCCTATGTTACAAAATTACTAATAGGTAGCGCGTCTTTCCCGAGCTTATATGAATGAAGATCAAGCCCCTCCGCCACTCCTGGCTAGGAATGGACCCATAAGGCTTTAGCGCTTTACACGAGACTCTGAAAGCAGCAAAACTTACCAGGACCTCTGGCTCTGATGGTGACCTGGTCGGTGGCTGGGGGTCGAGGCAACCAAAGAGCTGCAGGGTTGCTGGGTGGGCCTCGGTTACCGTGTCTGTCAACCGCACGAAGACACACCCACAGCACCTTCTGTAATGTCAAATACATGGGGGCTCTTATCTTTTTTTTTGTAGTAACAGGCGCTGTATAACCCTTGTGGTTTAGCGCTTCTTTTGATTATAATAATTAACAGGCGCTGTATAACCTACCCCTCTACGGATTTAACGCTTCCCACTGACTCTAATAACAATAATAATAACTATAATGATTACTGCTACTACTATTACTTCAACTACTACTATTACTACTGCTAATACTATTACTACTACTACTACTATTACTACTGCTAATACTATTACTACTACTACTACTATTACTACTACTACTATTACTACTACTACTATTACTACTACTACTATTATTACTACTAATGCAATACCACTACGACGACTATACTACTACCACCACCACCATCACCACCACTGTTACTACTACTACTACTACTACTACTACTACTACTACTATTATTATTATTATTATTATTATTATTACTACTACTACTACTACTACTAATAATAATAAAAATGATCTCGTGAAAGCAAAAAATTGACTCGTCAATGACAATAATATTGAATGAGAATAACAGAATAAAACAGTATTCAAACAGGCTGTAGGGATTTTTTTTCCTTGACACAGATGAAAAGATCTAGATCAGAGGAGCTGCAGCTGCCTTCCCCTTCACCCTGTGGATCAAACCAGGCAACCTCCCACTCCCTAGGATTTATATGACCACTATTGGTCTAGAACTTCAACATTAATAAATGATGATGATGATGACTAATAATAATAATAATAATAATAATAATAATAATAATAATAATAATAATAATAATAATAATTATAATAATTATAATAATAATTATAATAATAATATTAGAAGAAAAGATTAAAGCACAAACCACAGCTGAGTTTCATCTTTTTGTGAGCGATGCTAAAATCATCAGGAAAATTGCTAAGACTTAATGAAATAGTAAAATTTCGATCACTTAGGAAGGATAAATGTATAACGAATAGCAGTGCGTTTATATCGAGAACAGCGGACGGAGGATCGAGCCTCCATCACTCCCTGCGCTGAATGATCCACAAGAGTTTAGTGCTTCACATTAATGTAATCTACTGCAATTACATATCAATAAAAACATCCATTGAGCAATGAAATATGTTGCCGAATAAGGCAAGCGAAAAAAAATATATATTTCATTGTGTTTGTTTATTAATAATTATTGTAAACTTATCTAAAATATATTTAGTTGGATTAGGCTAAATTAAATTGCGCTTTTGATAATAAGGTTAGGCAAGTTTTCTAAGATTCTTTTGGTACAAAATTATTAATTTTTACATTAACATAAATGAAAAAAAATATATATCTTCAAACGTATAAGAGAAAATTTTAGAAAGGACTTAATTTTAAATGAGTTCTTGGTATTTGATCAGTTTTACCTATTGGACGACATATATATATATATATATATATATATATATATATATATATATATATATATATATATATATATATATATATATATATATATATATATATATATAATTTGTTTATATTATACGATATGAAAATATTAAAGGGCAGCGGTAGTAATGTCTGACAAACGACTTGACATACATAGTGCAACATTTGACACTCGTGGTCCAAGGGTAAAAATGCTCACCTGTTACTATAAAGAGAGTTAAAGTCAACATGATTCCTTGTCGACACAATCAAGAGCACATCAAAGCTCTCGTAGCCTCGGCAAAGTAAAATTACAGGGGTGGATGATGTGAACATTTAGAACAAGCGATACTGCGCTATTGATGGCATTCTTCAAAGCATGTTTGCTCTCTCGTTTGGAATACTGCCCTGTGCTAGCATCCCTTTGTGACACTTTCGAACTAGAATATATATACAGATTTAACTGATCGTAAAGTATCAGTAAAGCATTTAACTGCCTGGGATCTCTCCTCTGTGGAACAAAGCTGAAATATATATCTCGTAATACATACATGGAAAATACTCGAGGGTCAGATCCCGAAGCTGCACATTGAAAAAATATTAGTGAGATATAGGTTGATATGAGAGAAGATTTTGTTCGGATTTTTAACACGCAGGGTTAGCCACTCAGTGCGTCATCGGGGTCTGTGTGTCATACTGCCATTGGAGTCCTTTAATCTTGTCCCCCAGGAAGCGACCCACAACAGTCCACTAACATCCAGGTTCCTATTTACTGCTAGACGAACAGAGACAGCAGGTGTAAGGAAACATGCCCAACCTTTCCACCAGAGCCGGGAATCGAACCACGTACAATCAGGATGTGAAGTGAGTTAACATCCATAGCCCATAAAGCTCTTCATAACTCTTCAACCTTCTTTTTGAATGACCCAAATGGGTTTAGCGCTTAACGTGAATTAATTATTCAACCTTCTACCAATTCCTGGAACAATAGTAGAAATTTTCACTAGGACGAAAAAAAGAAAAAAGTTATACCACTGCACCGTGTCCCCTCTTCTCCAAAAGTAACACTCAAACATTTCTCACCTTCTCATGGACGGTGAGAGCGACGGCCGCCCTCTCCTTGTTAGTTGCCGGAGCTGGCACTGGGAGTCCTCTGATCCTCTCTCCCGTGCACTTGAGAGCCGCCTGAGACTTGGTAGGAGCTACGTAACCCTCGTAGACATGAGCACGTCCCCAGTCCCTGTCCTCGCCCACCGCTGTCCAGTCGAGAACCACCCGTCCGCTGGAGTGGTTCACCCAGGCCACCAGGTCCATGATCCTGAAGAACAAGGTCATAATACCGTGGCCGAAACTATTCACAATTCATAAAGTGGAGATGAAGCTCAAGATCCCATTTCAGTCTGTATTGGATCATTATGAAATCGCTCATAATTGCGTCCCTTCAGGAGAGTGAATTAATGTTTGTGAGGGACTCTTGACTTAGAAAACTGTAGCTAACTTTCTTCTTTCTTGAATCTAACCTAATTACCTTCCCACTCCCAAGGCGTTGATAATTCTAAGGAGGCTTAGTGATTCCCGTGAATAATAAAAATAATTATAACAAAAACGGTAACTTAAATATTTTAAGAATTTCTCTACAAGAACTTCATTTCATAAATGTACATTTTTTATCTTTAAAGGATAATGTTATAAATAAGATTTATTGTGATATTAAGAGAACCTGTGTTTGTTTGTTTTCAAGAGCAAGCTAAGGTCAAAGTGAATGGGCTCCTTATGATATACTGTTAGATCTTATCTAACAATATATATAAGAGGAAATAAATATATGTAAATTTATATATATATATATATATATATATATATATATATATATATATATATATATATATATATATATATATATATATATATATATTCATTTCCTTTATGATATTAGATAATATATATATGTATAATATTTTTTTCAACAAGTCGGCCGTCTCCACCGAGGTAGGGTGACCCAAAAAGAAAGAAAATCCCCAAAAGGAAATACTTTCATCATCATTCAACACTTCACCTCATACATAATCAGTGTCTTTGCAGATGAGCTCAGAATACGACAGTTTAGAAGTCCCTCCAAACTGCCAATATTCCAAACCCCTCCTTTAAAGTGCAGGACTTAAGTCCAACTAAATCAATTAACTGGTTTCCCTGAATCCCTTCACACAATATTACCCAGCTCACACTCCAACAGCTCGTCAGGTCCCAAAAACCATTCGTCTCCATTCACTCCTATCTCACACGCTCACATATGCCTGCTGGAAGTTCAAGCCCCTCGCCCACAAAACCTCCCTTTAACCCCTCCCTCCAACCTTTTCGGGAGCGACCCCTACCCCGCCTTCTTTCCCCTACAGATTTATACGCTCTCCAAGTCAATCTGCTTTGTTCCATTCTCTCTAAATGACCAAACCTCCTCAACAACCCCTTTTCAGCCCTCTGACTAATACTTTTAGTAACTCCACACCTTCTCCTAATTTCCACATTCCGAATTTTCTGCATAATATTTACACCACACATTGCCCTTAGACAGGACCTCTTCACTGCCTCCAGCCTCCTCCTCGCTGCAGCATATACAACCCATGCTTCACTCCCATATAAGAGTGTTGGTACCACTATACTCTCGTACATTCCCTTCTTTGCCTCCATGGATAACATATTTTGTCTCCACAGATACCTCAACGCACCACTCACCTTTTTTCCTTCATCAGTTCTATGGTTAACTTCATCCTTCATAAACCCATCTGCTGACAAGTCAACTCTAAAATATCTGAAAACATTAATTTCTTCCATACTCTCTCCCTCGAATGTGATATTAAAATTTTCTTTATCTAAACCGTTTGAAACCCTCATCAACTTACTCTTATCTATGTTCACTTTCAACTTTCTACCTTTACACACCCTCCCAAACTCGCCCACTAACATTTACAACTTTTCTTTACAATCCCCCAAAAGCACAGAATCATCAGCAAAAAAGTAACTGTGTCAACTCCCATTTTGAATTTGATTACCCATAATTTAATCCCACCCCTCTCCCCAAAACCCTAGTATTTACTTCTTTTACAACCCCATATATAACTATGTTAAACAACTATGGTGACATCACACATCCCAGTGTAAGACCTACTTTTACTGGAAAGTAATCTCCCTCTCTCATACGCACTCTAACCTGAGCCTCACTATCCTCATAAAAACCCTTTACAGCATTTAGTAACTTACTACCTATTTCATACACGTGCAACATCTGCCACATTGCTCCCCTATCCACTCTATCATATACCTTTTCTAAATCCATAAATGCAAAGAAAACTTCCCTACTTTTATCTAAATACTGTTCACATATATGCTTCAATGTAAATACTTGATCTACACATCCTCGGTCAGATGACCAAAAGCTCCAACGGCGGGTCATCATCTGACTAAGACCTGCGTCAGGAAACACTTGTCCTGTTTCCTGACAGACCTTACCTCTCTAACCTATATATATATATATATATATATATATATATATATATATATATATATATATATATATATTTTTTTTTTTCAACAAGTCGGCCGTCTCCACCGAGGCAGGGTGACCCAAAAGAAGAAAATCCCCAAAAAAAAAAAACTTTCATCATTATTCAACACTTTCACCACACTCATACATAATCACTGTCTTTGCAGAGGAGCTCAGATACTACAGCTGAGAAAAGTCCCTCCCAGCTGTCACTATCTCAGACCCCTCCTTTAAAGTGCAGGCATTGTACTTCCCATTTCAGGACTCAAGTCCAACTAAATCAATTAACTGGTTTCCCTGAATCCCTTCACACAATGTTACCCTGCTCACACTCCAACAGATCGTCATGTCCCAAAACCATTCGTCTCCATTCACTCCTATCTAACACGCTCACACATGCTTGCTGGAAGTCCAAGCCCCTCGCCCACAAAACCTCCTTTACCCCTTCCCTCCAACCTTTTCTAGGACGACCCCTACCCGCCTTCCTTCCCCTACAGATTTATACGCTCTCCAAGTCATTCTACTTTGATCCATTCTCTCTAAATGACCAAACCACCTCAACAACCCTCTTCAGCCCTCTGACAAATACTTTTAGTAACTCCACACCTTCTCCTAATTTCCACATTCCGAATTTTCTGCATAATATTTACACCACACATTGCCCTTAGACAAGACATCTCCACTGCCTCCAGCCTCCTCCTCGCTGCAGCATTTGCAACCCATGCTTCACACCCATATAAGAGTGTTGGTACCACTATACTTTCGTACATTCCTTCTTTGCCTCCATGGATAACGTTTTTGTCTCCACAGGTACCTCAATGCACCACTCACCTTTTTCCTTCATCAATTCTATGGTTAACCTCATCCTTCATAAACCCATCTGCTGACACATCAACTCCCAAATATCTGAAAACATTTACTTCTTCCATAATCCCTCTCTCCAATGTGATATCCAATTTTTCTTTATTTAAATCGTTTGATACCCTCATCACCTTACTCTTATCTATGTTCACTTTTAACTTTCTACCTTTACACACTCTCCCAAACTCGTCCACTAACCTTTGCAACTTTTCTTTAGAATCTCCCATAGGCACAGTATCATCAGCAAAAAGTAACTGTGTCAACTCCCATTTGCATTTATTTCTCCATAATTTAATCCACCCCTCTCCCCAACACCCTAGCATTTACTTCTTTTACAACCCCATCTATAAATATATTAAACAACCATGGTGACATTACACAACCCTGTCTAAGACCTACTTTTACCGGGAAGTAATCTCCCTCTCTCCTACACACCCTAACCTGAGCCTCACTATCCTCATAAAAACTCTTTACAGCCTTCAGTAACTTACTACCTATTCCATACACTTGCAACATTTGCCACATTGCTCCCCTATCCACTCTATCATATGCCTTTTCTAAATCCATAAATGCAATAAAACTTCTCTACCTTTATCTAAATACTGTTCACATATATGCTTCACTGTAAACACTTGATCTACACATCCCCTACCCACTCTAAAGCCTCCTTGCTCATCTGCAATCCTACTCTCTGTCTTACCTCTAATTCTTTCAATAATAACCCTGCCATACACTTTACCTGGTATACTCAGTAAACTTATTCCCCTATACTTTTTACACTCTCTTTTATCCCCCTTCCCTTTATATAAAGGAACTATACATGCTCGCTGCCAATCCCTAGGTACCTTCCCTCTTTCATACATTTATTAAACAAAATACCAACCACTCCAGCACTATATCCCCCTGCTTTTAACATTTCTGTCATGATTCCGTCAATTCCAGCTGCTTTACCTCCTTTCATTCTACGTAATGCCTCACGCACCTCCCCACACTCACATCCTGCTCTTCTTCACTCCTAAACGATGTTGTACCTCCTGGCCAGTACATGAAATTATCGCCTCCCTCTTTTCATCGACATTTAAAAGTTCCTCAAAATATTCCCGCCATCTACCCAATACCTCCAGCTCCCCATCTACTAACTCCCTACTCTGTTTTTAACTGA
>WNWK01000070.1:595000-655000 GCA_009830355.1 Cherax destructor | reverse complement strand
AGAGGTAAGTGTACGTCTCTGTGCATACCGAGAAGTGTACGTCTCTGTGCGTACCGAGAAGTGTACGTCTCTGTGCATACCGAGAAGTGTACGTCTCTGTGCATACCGAGAAGTGTATGTCTCTGTGCATACCGAGAAGTGTACGTCTCTGTGCATACCGAGAAGTGTACGTCTCTGTGCATACCGAGAAGTGTACGTCTCTGTGCATACCGAGAAGTGTACGTCTCTCAGCGAGATATAGCATTACAATAATGATATACAATACTTATAAAATGAAGAATTAGCACATGTGCAACACCTGGGTATCTTAATTCGACACCAGAGTATGTTTATTCGACACCTGTGTTTCCTTCTTTCAAATAACAATACCTTGGTGTTGTACATGTGTCTAATTCCAACATCAAGTCGTGCATCTCTCTCAGTGTATATACATGGAGAGGTAAATGTATCTGTGTACACACAGTGAGAGTTCCCTTTAATCCACGCATCAGGGATTTAAATATCGTTGACTTGTGGTAAACAGATTACATGCAACCTTAATGACCCTTAACTACAAACGTCCGAAACAACATTTAATCCCCTAATGCGAAAAAAATTGCTATAATTACATGCCGTTAATTGCTTTTGATAATAGGCGATATTTTTTTTTCATCTATTAATACCTTTATTGAATTAAATAGCTCTATATATATTTCTCATTTAGTCATTATTATTGCTAGAATATATATATATATATATATATATATAAAATGTGGACCCATTGCCTCGAAGTGGATAAAAATATATATATATATATATATATAATATATATATATATATATATATATATATATATATATATATATATATATATATAAATATATATTAAAGTTATGCTATATTTAATTCTCTTTATTTGCGTGACTCCTTAATTGATAATAATAATAATAATAATTAAACAATTATTATTAGCAGTAGTAGTAGTAATAGTAGTAGTAGTATTTGTTATTATTATTATTATTATTATTATTTATAATAATAATAATAACAACAACATATGATTATTATTATTATTATTATTATTATTTATAAGAATAATAATTGGCTTACAGTAAAGATATTTAGCCGATTCTAATTAAGTATATAACAGCTAGAAATCGTCTATTTGTTAATTGGTTTATTCCATCAGCTCATCTGACGCCGGAGACAGGTGAAGACTGCGAGGAGGTAGGTGAGGAGGCAGGTGAAAACTGCGAGGAGGTAGGTGAGGAGGCAGGTGAAGACTGCGAGGAGGTAGGTGAGGAGGCAGGTGAAGACTGCGAGGAGGTAGATGAGGAGGCAGGTGAAGACTGCGAGGAGGTAGGTGAGGAGGCAGGTGAAGACTGCGAGGAGGTAGATGAGGAGGCAGGTGAAGACTGCGAGGAGGTAGATGAGGAGGCAGGTGAAGACTGCAAGGAGGTAGGTAAGGAGGCAGGTGAAGACTGCGAGGAGGTAGGTGAGGAGGCAGGTGAAAACTGCGAGGAGGTAGATGAGGAGGCAGGTGAAGACTGCAAGGAGGTAGGTAAGGAGGCAGGTGAAGACTGCGAGGAGGTAGGTGAGGAGGCAGGTGAAGACTGCGAGGAGGCAGGTGAAGACTGCGAGGAGGCAGGTGAAGACTGTAAGCAGATAACTGTTTGATCTGCGGAGGCTAAAAGGAGACAATTGAAGTTTGTGAGAAGATAGGTGTAAGCTGCAATGTTCTTAAGCTAAGGTTAGAGGACATGGGAAAGGTTTTGAGGCGACAGTTGAAGGCACTTTGGATATGTAAGGCGGTAGGCAAAGACTCTAAAGAGATAGCTGAAGAGGGTAGCGAGATAGTTGAAGGCTCAAAAGAGAGATAGGCGAAGAGTGTAACGAGATGGGAGGAGGCCATAAAGAGGTGAATGAAAACTGTAACGAAATAGGGAAAGGCTATGAAAAACATAGGCGAAGAGTGTAACGAGATAGGTGGCGGCTTTGCAAAGCTCTTTTTCTTTAGGAGATAGGTAAAGACTTGAAGGAGACAGGTAAAGATTCTCGGGTGTAGGAGGTAGAGATAAAGAGATTTAAAAGGCTTTGACTCCGCCGATAAAGTATCCGCTGGGAGTGTGTAGCTGACCTGAGATTCTTTTAGATTTGGAAATTAAGTTGTTTTAGGGATCTGAGGCGGAGGAAGGGAGGAATGGCTTTAGTAAAGTATAATTTAATAAATGGGAAATAATTATTTTTTTTGTAGACGGAAATAGTTTTATTTACATTAACTATAACGATATATTATTCTTTATTAAGTTTGTCATCAGGTGAGAAAAATATAGAAGTGTCAGCTCTTCAGTGCAAAGAGTTTGATCTGATAAAATGCTCCTATTATTATTATTATTATTATTATTATTATTATTATTATTATAATTTTACTTGGAAGCTTTTATTATGAGGTTTTATTGAAGCTGGATTATTACTCTTTACTGAAAAAAATCTGAAGAGTTAAACACACGTGCAACACCTGGGTATCTTTATTATCACGACGTTTCGCCAACCTACGGCTTTTTCGGTTCAATACAGAGTTTATGAACTGGAGACCGTAGAAGATGAGGTAATCAGTCCCTCAGCCTGGATGGTGTTGAATCTAATTCTTCAACTTATATGAAGTGTATAACATTAATATAATGAAAAAGTAATGAATCAATTATTATATTTTATTGTTGACATACACGGTGAGTTTACATTAGAAAAATGTACACTGATGACGTTCAAATTTTTTATTATGATATTAGATATTGTATATACACTATTGATATTGCAATGCAATATCAACATTGTATTTTTGAACTAAAAGTTTAGATTTAATGATATTTTTTTTATTTTAAAAATTCGGTATGGCCATGGGAAGTCCTTTGTCGAATATTCTGAGTAATATATATATGGATTTTTTTAAAATAGAATTTCGAAAAGAAATTCTGAATGCTTAATGGGTGGGATATATTATTAATGAGGCAATTTACCTCAATGAAGATAAACGGTGTAAAATATCGACACGATGGTAAAAGAGACAAAATGCAGAATACTGCAATTCTTTATTGACCACGTTATCCCCACACAGTGGGCTTTATCAAGTCACAATCAGATAATCTGCTTGTGACATGATAATGTTCACTGTGTGGGCGAAACGTTGTCAGTAAAGGATCACATGTACTGAAAGATATGTCTGCATAACTAGCCTGAATTCATTTAACCCTCCACAAAATCATCTCTTTGAAGTGAGATATAGTGTGATATTCTGATTCTGAATTCATACAATCGTAGTAATTTATCATTCTCACGTGCGGACAAACATTCAATGGGGAGCATAAGTGCACACCCTTACGTGCGTACATACACACCCTCACGTACCTACATACACTCCCTTAAGTGCTTATATACACCCCCTTAAGTGCTTATATACACTCCGTCAACAATATATATACACCCCTCACAGCTTACTGCGTTGTATTGCGTAATAAATGCACACCAGCGGCCAGTAAACATAGACTCGCTCATATAAACTCCGTGTCAAAACAGATGGAATATTTTACATATAAATATATATATGGAACCTTGTGTGCCAAATGGAAAAGTAAGCAAGCATGATAAAGTGCAAATGTACTCACGTAACTGCATGGAAACTAGAGAGAGAGAGAGAGAGAGAGAGAGAGAGAGAGAGAGAGAGAGAGAGAGAGAGAGAGAGAGAGAGAGAGAAGAAGGGAGTGGTGTATATATCATACACTCACCTCTTTGGTGTAGGCGTGTCTGTGGTGTCTGAGGTCGTGATCTCTGACGTGTGTCTGTGCTAGGGCCAACACAGCTTTGCCAGCGTCCACAGTGAGCAGGAGAGCGTAGCGGGCAGGTCCGTCCAGAGGCGGCGCATACCGCGTGTAAACGCCGTCTCCCCGCGTGATGTCCGGATCTGTGAGGGTGAGGGAGAGGTAAGTGGTGGTGAGGGAGAAGGTCAGTGGTTGTGAGGGGAAACCAGGTGAGGTGGAGAAATGAGGTATAATCTGATTTGATAAAAGGAAGGGTTAGAGTAGCTCCGATTCCTTGGATCAACAGCCCTTTACCAGCATCAAGGCACCTCTTTCAAAGGGCTCTATATAAATCGGATTCCCTAGCACAGTAGAATTGTTACGCTCTGCGTACATGTTGCTGGAACATGTCCCAGCTGCTACGTTTTGCGTATATATCTGCTTCCCTAACACGGCCGAGCGTGACATATGGCCCCATAACTCACTTCTCCCGTCATATAACAGAGGCTGCCCGCTATTGTGGGCTCGTGACTCCGTGTTGCGCCACAGTAAGCCCTCGCATGCTCCATCGCGGTCAGGCCAGGGTATATATACACCGAGAGATATAATATATATATATATATATATATATATATATATATATATATATATATATATATATTTTTTTTTTTTTTTTTTTTCAACAAGTCGGCCGTCTCCCACCGAGGCAGGGTTACCCAAAAGAAAGAAAATCCCCAAAAGAAAATACTTTCATCATCATTCAACACTTTCACCACACTCATACATAATCACTGTCTTTGCAGAGGAGCTCAGATACGACAGCTGAGAAAAGTCCCTCCCAGCTGTCACTATCTCAGGCCCCTCCTTTAAAGTGCAGGCATTGTACTTCCCATTTCCAGGACTCAAGTCCAATTAAATCAATTAACTGGTTTCCCTGAATCCCTTCACAAAATGTTACCCTGCTCACACTCCAACAGATCGTCATGTCCCAAAAACCATTCGTCTCCATTCACTCCTATCTAACACGCTCACACATGCTTGCTGGAAGTCCAAGCCCCTCGCCCCCAAAACCTCCTTTACCCCTTCCTCCAACCTTTTCTAGGACGACCCCTACCCCGCCTTCCTTCCCCTACAGATTTATACGCTCTCCAAGTCATTCTACTTTGATCCATTCTCTCTAAATGACCAAACCACCTCAACAACCCCTCTTCAGCCCTCTGACAAATACTTTTAGTAACTCCACACCTTCTCCTAATTTCCACATTCCGAATTTTCTGCATAATATTTACACCACACATTGCCCTTAGACAGGACATCTCCACTGCCTCCAGCCTCCTCCTCGCTGCAGCATTTGCAACCCATGCTTCACACCCATATAAGAGTGTTGGTACCACTATACTTTCGTACATTCCCTTCTTTGCCTCCATGGATAACGTTCTTTGTCTCCACAGATACCTCAATGCACCACTCACCTTTTTCCTTCATCAATTCTATGGTTAACCTCATCCTTCATAAACCCATCCGCTGACACGTCAACTCCCAAATATCTGAAAACATTTACTTCTTCCATAATCCCTCTCTCCAATGTGATATCCAATTTTTCTTTATTTAAATCGTTTGATACCCTCATCACCTTACTCTTATCTATGTTCACTTTTAACTTTCTACCTTTACACACTCTCCCAAACTCGTCCACTAACCTTTGCAACTTTTCTTTAGAATCTCCCATAAGCACAGTATCATCAGCAAAAAGTAACTGTGTCAACTCCCATTTTGCATTTAATTCCCATAATTTAATCCCACCCTCTCTCCAACACCCTAGCATTTACTTCTTTTACAACCCCATCTATAAATATATTAAACAACCATGGTGACATTACACATCCCTGTCTAAGACCTACTTTTACCGGGAAGTAATCTCCCTCTCTCCTACACACCCTAACCTGAGCCTCACTATCCTCATAAAAACTCTTTACAGCCTTCAGTAACTTACTACCTATTCCATACACTTGCAACATTTGCCACATTGCTCCCCTATCCACTCTATCATATGCCTTTTCTAAATCCATAAATGCAATAAAAACTTCTCTACCTTTATCTAAATACTGTTCACATATATGCTTCACTGTAAACACTTGATCTACACATCCCCTACCCACTCTAAAGCCTCCTTGCTCATCTGCAATCCTACTCTCTGTCTTACCTCTAATTCTTTCAATAATAACCCTGCCATACACTTTACCTGGTATACTCAGTAAACTTATTCCCCTATAATTTATACACTCTCTTTTATCCCCCTTCCCTTTATATAAAGGAACTATACATGCTCTCTGCCAATCCCTAGGTACCTTCCCCTCTTTCATACATTTAATAAACAAAAATACCAACCACTCCAGCACTATATCCCTCCCTGCTTTTAACATTTCTGTCATGATTCCGTCAATTCCAGCTGCTTTACCCCCTTTCATTCTACGTAATGCCTCACGCACCTCCCTCACACTCACATCCTGCTCTTCTTCACTCCTAAACGATGTTGTACCTCCCTGGCCAGTACATGAAATTACCGCCTCCCTTTTTTCATCGACATTTAAAAGTTCCTCAAAATATTCCCGCCATCTACCCAATACCTCCAGCTCCCCATCTACTAACTCCCCTACTCTGTTTTTAACTGACAAATCCATTCGTTCCCTAGGCTTTCTTACCTTGTTTATCTCACTCCAAAAATTTTTCTTGTTTTCAGCAAAATTTCTTGACAGAGCCTCTCCCATTCTTTCATCCGCTCTTCTTTTGCACTCTCTCACCACTCTCTTCACCTTTCTTTTACTCTCCATATACTCTGCTCTTCTATTAACACTTCTGTTTTGAAAAAACCTCTCATAAGCTACCTTTTTCTCTTTTATCACACCCTTTACTTCTTCATTCCACCACTCACTCCTCTTTCCTCCTGCACCCACCCTCCTATAGCCACAAACTTCTGCCCCACATTCTAATACTGCATTTTTAAAACTATCCCAACTCTCTTCAACCCCCCCACTACTCCTACTTGCACTAGCCCACCTTTCTGCCAATAGTTGCTTATATCTCACCCTAACTTCCTCCTCCCTTAGTTTATACACTTTTACCTCTCTCTTACTTGCTGTTGCCATTTTCTTTTGTCCCATCTACCTTTTACTCTAACTGTAGCTACAACCAAATAATGATCTGATATATCCGTTGCCCCTCTATAAACATGTACATCCTGAAGCCTACTCATCAACCTTTATCCACCAATACATAATCCAACAAACTACTTTCCTTACGTGCTATATCATACCTTGTATATTTATTTATCCTCTTTTCATAAAATATGTATTACTTATTACCAAACCTCTTCTACACATAGCTCAATTAATGGTTCCCCATTTACATTTACCCCTGGCACCCCAAATTTACCTACTACTCCATCCACAACATTTTTACCCACTTTAGCATTAAGATCCCCAACCACAATTACTCTCTCACTTGGTTCAAAACTACCCACACACTCACTCAACAGTTCCCAAAATCTCTCTCTCCTCTACACTTCTCTCTTCTCCAGGTGCATAAACACTTACTATAACCCACTTTTCACATCCAACCTTTATTTTACTCCACATAATCCTTGAATTTATACATTTATATTCCTTCTTTACTTGCCATAACTGATTATTCAACATTATTGCCACTCCTTCTTTAGCTCTAACTCTATTTGAAACCCCTGGTCTAATCCCATTTATTTCTCCCCACTGAAACTCTCCTACCCCCTTCAGCTTTGTCTCACTTAAAGCCAGGACATCCAGCTTCTTTTCATTCATAACATCTACAATAATCTCTTTCTTATCATTCGCACAACATCCACGCACATTCAAACATCCCACTTTGACGGTTTTCTTCTTCTTCTTTTTAGTAAGCTATACAGGAAAAGGGGTTACTAGCCCATTGTTCCCGGCATTTTAGTTGACTTTTACAACACGCATGGCTTACGGAGGAAAGATTCTTATTCCACTTCCCCATGGATATATATATATATATATATATATATATATATATATATATATATATATATATATATATATATATATATATATATATATATATATATATATATATATATACATATAATACATTAAAAAATATCTTCAGGTTGTGTGTCCAAGCAGGCTAGCTGCACCTCCTTTCTCAAGGGCATCCCAGCTTCAGTGATTATGTTTGTCATCTTTAGAACATGGGAGAAATATACTGACCTGAGGAAAGTTACAGTTGAAGAGTAAGACACATGTGGAACACTTGGATGCCTTTGCAACCTAAACCTTGCAATAAGTGCTGCACATGTGTCTTATTCTTCAACTTGCTGGTATTGCAAACTGTTAATATTATGAGAGCTGTAGTCTAGCATTGGTTTCAACTTTACTTTTCTTCCTATGTGTATATTATTAATTAATAATTAAAGTGTATACTTGTTCATTATTCCTTCTGTAACTAATCTATTGCTAGAGTAGAGCCAGAAAGAGAGAGATAGACAGATATACAAGAAAACATACAGATTCAGAGAGACAGAGAGAGGCAGAGCAGGTGATGTTAGAGAGGAGAGGGAGAGAAGTTTCGATTGTGTATACAATTTTTGTGTTAGGTGGCATTCATGCTTGTGTTCACCGATGAAAGAAAAATAGCATTTTCTCTGCTTCAATGTTTGATATTTAGAAAATGTATTGTGCGTGTGTGAGTGTGTACGTAATGACTTTTCGAACAAAAGTACATCTGTTCGCTTGTACGTAGGTGCGTGTGCCCCTTCTTGTGACTACACCTCTGTGTATATTTTTGTGCACGTTCACTGTTCACCGTCGTGGTTTTGATGCCTTTCCGTGCGATACTGAGTGTAAATCAGAAGTTCATGAGCGTTTATCAAAGAGCAAAATCCCATCTAGGGATTTTGGCACATTCCGTCCTGCAGTCAGGTTGCGACAAATCCACCGGGTTCGTCAGATATATTGGTTGCGGGTGCAGCAATGTGTCCAAAAGAGGCGTAAACACAAAATATACAACGTTGATTTGGGCATATGTTTAAAATATTGCATGACATATTCCTGATATATAGCGCTCGCGTGTGTCTAATAAATTTGTTGCGTGTGTTAATTTTTTTTACTTTCACGTCGAAAAACATGTTGAGTGCAGCGCGCTCTGCTCTGTATGGAAGAGGAATCTGTATCCATGAAGTGTTACCTTTACCTTTAGGCCCGCAGGCCGCAGGTGGCCCTTCTAGGAAAAGAATGCGGCCCTCACATGAAATTATTAATTCACTTTTATGTAGGTTCCACATTGCACAGTGTCAACAATACCGTGTGGATCTCATCACACCATCAAATGTGTCTCACTTGTGTAGGAAGGTTGAGGACCACTGCTGAGATGAAATTTAGGTGGTTACCTGATTTTCCTTCATTCCTCCAATGTTTTCGTTTGTAGCTAGAGAACTCATCTGATCGGCTTCAACATTTCAACACTGGTGCACTGTAACTGGGGAAAGCGTCGTGCAGTTACTGGTATATGCGTGTACCCTCTGGTCAATTTAATATAGACAATTTCGGAATTTAGTTTCCGTGTGGTAACTTGAGAAAGCCTTTGATGATCGGATTCAAACTTTCAATACTTGTGTATCCTACAGTGCTTAGATGAAGGTTGGGATTGTTTTTAGAGAGTGCAAGTGCTAATTTGACAATTATTGAAATGGTAAGTGTTTTTTCTCACTGAAATCACTTGCGTATGCTTCTTCCGAACGACTTCAACCTTGTTAAGCGAAACGTTGCCACAATAAAATGTCACATTAGTTGCATTTGTGTCTATTTACTTAACATATTGTCGGTAATTCTACTAATATTAATGCGACTTCAACCTTGAATGCCTAATGCATTTTATGAAAATTATAATACCTGTCGGGTTTAGGCTGTGTAGATACAATTTTTTCAATTTACTGACATAGTTAATAAGCTTGAAATTGTTGGATTCTGTTTGAAAACTGAAGAATGCATCCTCTTGTAGGCTTAAAACTTATAGCGTAGATTTTAATTTGCGGAAATATTAATTAAAGTAAATTTTAATTTATCTTCTTTATTAGTTTAGTTTCCGTGCAACAGTCGTAGGATGCCCTTTCAGATCGCTGGTGAATCTAATACAAAGGACTGAGGTGGCAGACTCTTCTGCTGGCCCAGTGGAATACCAGAGTGAGATAAAGTTGAAAACTTCCATCACTACCTACCTTATCGACATCATCAACAATCCTAATCTCCTTTACTATCTTTACCCTCCTTGTCTCCATCACCAACAATCCCCATCTTCTCTACTATCACCACCCTCTTTGTCTCCATCACCAACAATCCTCAGCTCCTCTACTATCACCACCCTCCCTGTCTCCATCACTTACAAAACCAGTCTCCAGCACAACAGTCGCTACTCATGACAACAACAGCCACCATTCCTTCGACTTACACACGAAATTATTAGAGTGAAACGTGAAGTAAATGAGATTAATTAGTCAGAGCATTAATGGTTATGTTAGGTACCTCCTGGAGGAGGCGTGAGGTACCTACTGGAAGAAACGTGAGGTACCTCCTGGAAGAGACGTGAGGTACCTCTTGGAAGAGACGTGAGTACCTCCTGGAAGAGGCGTGAGTACCTCCTGGAGGACGAATGAAGGAGGGCAGATCTTCAGACATTTCTCTCCGTTCTGGAGGTTTTCCCTAAGATTTCAGACAAATTTTCATATATAATGGAAGAAGTTCTTTGATGTTATTGCATGTGTTATAGAATTTGGCTCCCCTGGAGAGAGAAAGAAAAAGACTTATTCTGGCAATACGTGTGTTGTGTGTGTGTGTGTGTGTGTGTGTGTGTGTGCGTGTGCGCGCGCGTGTGTGTGTGTGCATGTGTGTGTGCATGAGTTTTTAAAAAAAATATGTAGATTTGTATAAATACCCAACGGGAGATCGCTTGATTTATCTAGTTATTTTGGGATTATTGTTGAACTATGACTAGTTTTTCAGGAGTTATTAAGTTTAAACACATCAAGTTGACTTTGCATGATATCCCGAGAGTGAGCCTGGCTGAGAGAGTAGTGTCTGTGTCGCTGTTAGTGAATGGAGGATCGAGCGTCCACCGCTCTTGGCAAAAGAAAGAGAGAGAGAGAGTTTGTCTTATGGGCTGTCTCATTTATTAGCTTGTCTGAATGTATCATTTTGTGCAGATCATGTCTGGCAGATTGTTTCGCTTCAGCTCCCTCAGGCATTCCCTCATTCCCTCCCTCCCTCCCTCCTTCCCGCCTACTTTCTCCATTTCTCATTCCCCCAGTTCAGCTGGATTTATATCTGGTATCTGAGCTGCTAGGTTATATATGGAGGGTGAGTAAGTGTGCTCGCCAGGGCACTGTGGGTGAGAGTGAAGGTGTATTCTCTCTGTACTGTGAAGTTTTTTTCGCCAGCATAGCTGTAAAATTAATGTAGATGTGTGTCTTAGTAATGTGATTACCCTCTCCGAGTAGTGTTTTGTCCATTTGATTGAATCCTTCTTCTGTTGCTGTTGCTTCTGCCACTACACCAGCTGCTGCTACATCTTCTTTCTTTTCGTCTGCTACTTCTGCTTCATGTTCTTTGTCAAATAAAGGTCATAAGCATCGATTTATGAGTAAATTACGTACCATCAAACAAGTATACTTTAATTCCTAAAATTGGACACTTCGGTAAACTACTGGCGTTTATAAACCGAGAAATACATCTCTCGTTGAATATATACCGAGACACAAACACCTCTCGGTATTTATACACTGAGAAACAAACACCTCACGGTGTGTGGACGATTCAAGCTACGCTGCCTCCGCTGCTGGTAGTAATATTTTGTAGGAAGAAATGGGTCCATTTCTCTTGGAGTTGGTCTCAGCCACACGATGACTCGCTTAGTGGAGCCTTTGAGCCTTTGACCGAGGTCTTCATCCTGCTTGTCGGTCTACCCGGCAGAAAGGTAAATGACACATCAGACGTGATATTTAAGTCTCTTCATAATACTTTAGTCAAATGATGACATAGCTATGTGTAGGTGCTACCGAGTGTGTGTGTGTGTGTGTGTGTGTGTGTGTGTGTGTGTGTGTGTGTGTGTTTAGTTAACAGTTGTCAGACGCACTTGTCGATAGGCACCTGGCCTATTACATTAGTTGTCACTGTAAGCTCAGTGATAGTTCATAGGGTATAACCGTTTCTACTCACGTGATCAACCGATGATCAACCGTTAGCCCAATGTCAAAGGTCACCCAATGTCAAAGGTCACCCAATGTCAAAGGTCACCCAATGTCAAAGGTCACCCAATGTCAAAGGTCACCCAATGTCAAAGGTCACCCAATGTCAAAGGTCAACCCTTTTGAATGCCTTGAGCCCTGCTCGGGGCAGTGCCTCAGTTACCAACCAGACACGGTGTAGAATAGACGTAGGCCTGCGATTCTGAGATTCCACTCTATCTATTTGACCTCAATACACCAATTTACCATCCCAATCTCGTCTGTTCATTACCCAATCTACGAAAGAACCTCCACGCAACATAGTTACTAGTTGTCAAAGGCATTTGCCGATAGACTCTAGACCTCTGGTGTGTTTTTTTTTGTGTGTGAGTGACGAACTCTTCTTAAAAAAAAAATACAATATTTTGGAGGTGATCTGGGAGACGGTTGGTAACCTCGTCCGAAGATATCGAAGTCGTTAATCCTAAGTTATGAGTCGTTAAGTCTTATGAGGTAATCATGGGAGGCTAATGAGAGAAATCTAGTGATTTCAGTGAGGGCTGTCAGTCATTTGGCCTTTGGGGATCAACTATTATTATTGGGCCGCTCTCCACCTACCAGGTGAGCCCTAGAAATTAACATTTAAAGTTTGTTAAAACTCTATGTCGTGCGGCTCTTCGAAATTAACATTGAGAGTATTTAGAGCTCTGTATGAAGTGTAGCGCTCAGAAGTCAACACTGAAACTTGTTAAATCTCTGTGTATATCGTGAGATTATAAGAAATTAACAATGAAACACGTTATATCTTTGCCCGTAGTGTAATGCTGGTATGGTATGTGGCTCTCACTCTGCTCGTTATGTTGGTAAATGGAAATAGGACTCGAAGATACAGAATATGATCGTCATGTTTTTATGTAGAGTTAGATCTCTGAGGGTGTCACTGTCACCGTTATTCTGGTAACTGGAATTAGATCACTAAGGTTGTCATGATGTTTGCAATATCGGTATGCAAAATTTCGTATATTACTAAAATTGTAATTAAAGTCTTAGGCTTGTGGGTGGTAAATCGCGCGAATATGTATTCACGAAATACGTCTCTAATGTTTATGATGTTTTGCATTGCACCTCATTTGCATAGAAAATTGCAATGCCATTTCTCTTTCTGGAGGATCTACAGCAAAGTAGAGGATATATGTATATATATATATATATATATATATATATATATATATATATATATATATATATATATATATATATATATATATATATATATATATATATATATATATATATATATATATATATATATATATATATATATATATTATACTCACCTTGCCATATAAGACAAGTGAAAATTTGTGTATGCAATAATTTCGCCAAAATCATTCTGAACATAACGAAAAAAAATATATTTCATTGTGTTTGTTTTTTATTAAATTAATGTTAACGTATCTAAAATATATTTAGTTGGGTTAGGCTAAATTAAATTGCGCTTGTTGTAATAAGGTTAGGTAGGTTTTCAAAGTTTCTCTTGGTACAAAATTATAAATTCTTACATTAACATAAATGCAAAAATATATCTTTAAACGTATAAGAGAAAATTTTAGAAAGGACTTAATTTTAGATGAGTTCTTGCTAATTGACTAGTTTTACCTAATCGGCACGTATATATTTATATATATATATATATATATATATATATATATATATATATATATATATATATATATATATATATATAAATCGGAATATATAAGTGTATATTTTGCTTTATTCTGAATTGTATTGATTAAAACATCCTTGAATGGTGGTACACGGGAAACTTGCAGCGCCTTAAAGAACCTCTTACATTCGATAGACTTTAAAACTAATACGCCTACGAGGCCTAATATTTTATATTGTTGTGTACTTACGCATAATGTATGCATTTGGTAAGTTACGCCTTACCTAGGTCTCTACACGAGTTATGAATGGAAATTTAAGTGGAAAATTAGGTACCAAAATAATATTAAACAGCACTCGTGAAAAGTATTATATGTTCAGTTATTTTCCGCTGAGTTTAGTGTATTACTTACAAAAAACGAGCTGCAAGGGAGGAACATAGAGAAGGGGAGAATGGGGAAAGGATGGAGAGAGAGCGAGAGAAAGAGAGAGGAGGGAAGTAGAGAGGAAGAGAGTTTCCATGGTAACATTATACCAGCACCCTGAGAGAAACCCAAGACAGCTTGCCCCGCGGTCTGTGCTTCCAACGACGCTCAAGAAGCGACCATCTGCCATGTCTTTGTGTGCGTCAAGGAACACATGCACAGACAACAGGTACCAGCTGACCTTTGATACATTGTCTTTGTTTCCCCGTACACCGGGGAGAGGAACCCCATGAAAGGCTCCTCGGAGGCTCCTCAGAGAGAAGGGGGAGAACAAACTGAGGGTGGATGCTCTTCAGCTTCCAAGGAGAGGAAGATGCCTGACGGAGGAGGCTACTGAGAGGCCTTTTTTTTAAGAGTACAGGAAGAAGAACCCTTTGATGGAGTAGGCTCCTCAGAGACATGAGTAGGAGGCGGCTCCTCTCGGGCTCCTCATCAGAGGAGCACCCTGACGGGCGAGGCTCCATGCCATTTGCATGTCTTCCTCTACTGACTATATGAATCTTGAGTGGAGAATACATGAATGCCTCAACGGAGGCCTTTTGATGCTTTTATTCTACACCAGCCGCCAGAGATCTCAAGGAAATTTACACCATATTGAATATTGCGCTTACTCTGACCCCCATGCACCCTTCAACTGCGAAAGGCTCTTGATCCAAGGAATCAAAGCTACCCACCCTTTGGATCAAACCTGATTACTTCTCTTTCCACAGGCGCTGTGTAAGACCTACGGGTTTAAGGAGTCCCACAATAATAATAATAATAATAATAATAATAATAATAATAATAATAATAATAATAATAATAATAATAATATATATTAATAATAATAATAATAATAATAATAATAATAATAATAATAATAAAAACAATAATTATAATGATAATAATAAAGTAAAAAATAATAATCGGAGATTAATCAGGTTTGATCTGAGGAAAGGTAGAGCAGCTCAATTTCCTTGGATGAAGAGCCCTTGAAGGGAAATATTCTCCAAAGACTTTTCCTAAGCGTTGCCGTAGATGAAAGTGAAGAGGGACACAAGTGGAGAAACTCATAAGGCTCTTGAAAGCCCTGGACACTGCGGGATTTGCAACCCTCCGGAATTACTCCATTGTTACCTATCGACGATGAGGATTTATAATATCACGGGAGAGTGAAATTAGTTTCTCTTTCTCTTTCCCTCTCTCTCTCTCTTATCTCTCCCTTTTCATATCTTAGCCTCTCCTTCTCTATTTCCCCTCTCTATTTTACCACAATTTATATCTATATTTCTCTCTCTCTCTCTCTCTCTCTCTCTCTCTCTCTCTCTCTCTCTCTCTCTCTCTCTCTCTCTCTCTCTCACTGACTAATCGTATGCACCCTCCGCACACGTCGCCATTATTGCTTTGAGTGATACTTGGACAAACTCTCTTAATAACCATCTGTTATCCCAATTGTCCATATCTGGTTACAGTATTTTCCCTCAAGATGTCATTCACAAGAAAGACATTGCTCAATACATAAAATTATTCAGTGAATTACTCAATATACAAATTACAAGGGATGAATGTCAAATCATATAATTCCGTCTGTGGAATCAAATGTGATTGATATTTTTTTAATGAAGCTGAATATAATCCCTCTGAACATAATCGGTTATAATATAATAAATAACAAAATAGTTGCTAAGGCTAATCAGTTACATAATAATATAAGAAATAATCAGCAACAGCAACAGTAGAAGACTTGTTAACCAATAAAGAAATTGGATCGACCTACAAGGATTTTGAGAAGCCAAAAAAAAAAAAAAAAAAAACACGACAAATTAAGCACAACAAGTACAGCTGATGCTTTTATTAAAAGTAAACGTTTCGCCCACCTAGCGGGCCTAGTGAAATAACTGAGTTGACCAAATCCTTGCGCGGGCGATACTTGGGATTTAATCAAGTTGTCCACCGCATTTAAGCGCCATTTACTCCTACAATGAGAGCCTTTCATTGATTGTTTTCCTGCCTCAAGTGGGAGCTCCCAAGAGCCCTTGAGAACGGGTAAGAGAGAGAGAGAGCTCTTGGATAGTGTTATGGTGAAAGGTAAGGCGGTGCTTGAGGTCATTCGATCCAGGTTTTTAGAGAAAAATCTGTTCTGAGGGCGATACCTTGGCAAAAGCGCTCTCTGTTCACTGGATTTTTTTTTCTG
This sequence comes from Cherax destructor, assembly GCA_009830355.1. Lineage (NCBI taxonomy): Eukaryota > Metazoa > Arthropoda > Malacostraca > Decapoda > Parastacidae > Cherax > Cherax destructor. The sequence continues at coordinate 638,632 of WNWK01000070.1, read as the reverse complement.
TATATTCATAGCTGTTCTGAGGTCTTCTTTCATTACTGCTGTGCTTGAACCTCAAGACACTTGGATGTTATACCACTGACAGATAGTGAGAAATAGGATGAACCAGGAGCTGTGAATCGAACCCCGAAACTGTGAATAGGTGAGTATAAATAAAAAAAAGTACAACTCCCACGCTTGCTTTGTCACACACGAGATACGAAGCAGAGATCATTCTGAGTATGACTTTTAGCGGAGGGACATAGTCGAGACGCCTTAATGTCACCTAAAAAGATTTATGAACATTGTTGAAAAAGAGAAAGAGCAATCAAGGCTTTCATCTTATCAGGTGTTAATTATCACCAAGGTTGGTGATTGGTACACCAGAGACACTGTCACCCCAAATTAAAATTGGCAATTTTCATGTACGTTTTAAAATTTTAATCTCCCTAAATATCAAAGGTCCTACATAGCAGTAACAAACATAATCAAATAATACAAGTTTAGCGTCAATTTAATACTCTGGTAGGTTCAAAAGTTACGGAAAAAGTAGCGGAAATGTTATACTTCAATGTTTTAAATGAACATTTACACAGGCTTTAAATTATTACAATGTCGCACACATGTTCATCCGGATTTTGAGCTAACTCTCGGTACTTCACTCAACCCGTAACTTTTGTTCCTGAAAATTTGCTATGATGGTAGCAACGCGGCCATATTAATAAACAGAAATAAATATATGACTACAAGAAATATTTAACGCATTATTTTTTACTGTATAATTTTTTTAACGCGAAGTTCAGCATCAAAATCATCCGATTAAAGATAAGCAACAATAAGTGAGAGAGAGAGATAGAGAGAGAGAGAGAGAGAGAGAGAGAGAGAGAGAGAGAGAGAGAGAGAGAGAGAGAGAGAGAGAGAGAGAGAGAGAGAGAGAGAGAGAGAGAGAGAGAGAGAGAGAGAGAGAGAGAGAGCCTTACGTCTCCCTCTTGTGCCCTAATCTCTACGTATATGGAGTAACCAGTGACAGAATTTCTCCCAGCAGATGCACTGAGGACAAACAATGTTCCTGGTACACACTGCGGCGCCTTCCTATGTAATGTTCCAGGAGGTACACTTGCTTGTCTGGAATTTACTCGAAACATCACAAAACAATATCTGTTTTGTTGGTTAGGTTGATTAATTGAGTTCAAAGCCTATCGACTACGTTAGGATCATTGAGGCTGCGCATTACTAGGCAAAAATACTTCAGTTTCTTAAATAGAGATTGAAGTATAAACTTTCACCGTATGTACGTTGGAAGACATATACCTCTCGGTGTACGGTATATATCATTATGCCGTATTATTCGTTAGTTGATTGACTGGGTTTGAAGCTTATCGACTTCACGAGGGTTTTTAACGCTACATGTAACCTGTTTTTTGCTATTCAAGAATACTATTATACTAAATTTGAGTCCAAGAGTATTGAAGTAAACTCCACGAGATATACTTATCAGAATATATACTGAATGCTCTTCATTACTAGAATTACAACTGTTAATATAATTCAATATATTTATTAGATATTATTTATATTTTGGTGTAATTAATTATTTTATTTATAATGCACTATTATAACGATTTTTAAAGACCCATCATTGAGAAAGTAAGAATATAAAGGGATTCTTGTGTAACAAACAACAGCTTGGTTCAATATCTTCAGTCTGAGTCTCCGCACTTTAAACGAGACCTTTGTAAATAACCTGGAAAATTTCTTCGGAGCTCCAAAATCCTGGCCATGGAAAGGAGTGGCGGTGCAAGGAACTGTGAGTGGCCGTAACACTCTCTCACCTGGAGCCTGACCAATGGGATTCCAGCATTATTGGAACACGGCACTGTGATTGGCCGTAATATTCGCTCTTCTTGTGCCTGACCAAGAGGGGTTCCATCAATAGTGGAAGGAGCTGTGACTGGCTGTAACAATGGCTCACCTGGAGCCTGTCCAATGGGGTTTCAGCTCTATTATGACAACGTCGAGTTCACTTTGGTTTATGAACCCAGTTGAGCCACAAATTTAAGTCTATTGGGACGCTTGACTAGAACTGGTCAAGTTATGACCAGTCGACTGGTCATAACTTGACCAGTCTACTGCTGGGTAAATTATTTATTATAGAGCTGTTTTTTTCTTTGCGCTGTTCTTCTTTTCGAAAAGAAATATATTTTTAATTAGCGATTAAGAAGAAATAAATTAACAATTAATCCACAAATCGAAAAAGAACCCTAGAAGTCGTTCTGGTCTATCCAAGATCATTCCGGAGGCAGTTAGGTTATGATAGGGTATGTCAGGTTAGGTTATGCTAGGGTATGTCAGGTTAGGTTATGCTAGGGTATGTCAGGTTAGGTTATGCTAGGGTATGTCAGGTTAGGTTATGCTAGGGTATGTCAGGTTAGGTTATGCTAGGGTATGTCAGGTTAGGTTATGCTAGGGTATGTCAGGTTAGGTTATGCTAGGGTATGTCAGCTTAGGTTATGCTAGGGTATGTCAGGTTAGGTTATGCTAGGGTATGTCAGGTTAGGTTATGCTAGGGTATGTCAGGTTAGGTTATGCTAGGGTATGTCAGGTTAGGTTATGCTAGGGTATGTCAGGTTAGGTTATGCTAGGGTATGTCAGGTTAGGTTATGCTAGGGTATGTCAGGTTAGGTTATGCTAAGGTATGTCAGGTTAGGTTATGCTAGGGTATGTCAGGTTAGGTTATGCTAGGGTATGTCAGGTTAGGTTATGCTAGGGTATGTCAGGTTAGGTTATGCTAGGTATGTCAGGTTAGGTTATGCTAGGTATGTCAGGTTAGGTTATGCTAGGGTATGTCAGGTTAGGCTTTTGCTAGGGTATGTCAGGTTAGGTTATGCTAGGGTATGTCAGGTTAGGTTATGCTAGGGTATGTCAGGTTAGGTTATGCTAGGGTATGTCAGGTTAGGTTATGCTAGGGTATGTCAGGTTAGGTTATGCTAGGGTATGTCAGGTTAGGTTATGCTAGGGTATGTCAGGTTAGGTTATGCTAGGGTATGTCAGGTTAGGTTATGCTAGGGTATGTCAGGTTAGGTTATGCTAGGGTATGTCAGGTTAGGTTATGCTAGGGTATGTCAGGTTAGGTTATGCTAGGGTATGTCAGGTTAGGTTATGCTAGGGTATGTCAGGTTAGGTTATGCTAAGGTATGTCAGGTTAGGTTATGCTAGGGTATGTCAGGTTAGGTTATGCTAGGGTATGTCAGGTTAGGTTATGCTAGGGTATGTCAGGTTAGGTTATGCTAGGGTATGTCAGGTTAGGTTATGCTAGGGTATGTCAGGTTAGGTTATGCTAGGGTATGTCAGGTTAGGTTATGCTAGGGTATGTCAGGTTAGGTTATGCTAGGGTATGTCAGGTTAGGTTATGCTAGGGTATGTCAGGTTAGGTTAGGTTAGACTCCTCAACATGGCAAAACACAAGAGAAAGTAGATTATCCTAGGCCCGACCGGAAGGCGGTAACAGACAGATGTATCGGTATCAGACACACGTGATGGTATCATTGATATGTAACTGTACCTGTCACATGTGATTATATCAGTCACACGTGATGGTATCATTGATATGTGACTGTACCGTCACATGTGATTATATCAGCTACATGTGAGGGTGACTCAGCAGAAAATACAAATGATCGGAGAAGTAATATTTCGACTGTTTTAAAAAATAAATCGACACTTGAAGTAGCACGCAAAACTTTCTCAATAGTACTCAGGGTATCTGCAGTAGCACTCTAAACGCTTGCAGTAGGCCTCCAGGCACTTACAGTAGCACTCCAAACACTTGCAGTTGCACTCTAGGCGCTTGAAGTAATACTCAAGACGCCGAGCTCCAGCCTCTGCTCCTCGTGTTGACACTTGAATGAGTAATGACCTAGTGTTTCTCTCGGCGCTTCCGAGGGCCACTCTTGGGAAGGTGTATTTATTTTAATCACAGGGAAGCGCTAAACCCACAGACTGGGAGGCAGTCAGGTTCTATCCAAGGAAGGCGAGAATGAGTCCACTTCCTTGGATCAGGATTCATGGAGTCTCTTGGAAAGAATGTTTCAGACAAGATTAATATGGTGCTCTGGCAGATTTTGTACTCTGCGACAAAAATTTGCTGTTTTATAACAAAGTTTGGAAAAAATAAAACTATTTACAGTACTTTTAAGAAAAAATTAACTGCCATTGACGTTTGAACATATGAGTTTAAAATGGGTGCCAGTAATTTGTTGAATATTATAAAATTGATTTCGACTTTTGGGTCTCGATCTAGAGGAATATTCTTGTACAAAGACGTAATTCTTATATTTTCCTGTACAAAGACGTAAGTGTGCAAATCGGGACTTTTTGAGACCACGTTTCGCTCTAAGTAGAACTTTTTAAATCATTTGATGACTTTGTTCACGTAACACAGACGCGTTACGCCCTTCAAACTCAACTTGGCTGCGTACTATCAATATGCAACAATGCAACAGCAGTCAAATATTAATAATTTTATATGTAAACTGGAGTGAAATAAGCAGTGAAAACGCCTTCACCCAGAAGCATTACCCTTCACTAGGCAGTTATGTTTGCTTGATAAAATATTCAACAGTCATCAGAAGGCGCACAGGGCATATGTAATGAGGCATTACTAGGAGTTGTGTGTCGGCAGCGATCAGAAGAGTGGCAGGTATACCCCGTGGAGGGGCCGTGTTCACACACCCTCAGCCAGCGGGCGTCTGACGGAGACACAGAAGGCACTGGTCGATACTTACATTCTCGCCTCGAGAGGCAGAGATCTCCTGCAGAAACTTATCCTGACAGATGTGTCTGCAGCTATCCAGCAGCGCCTCCCACAGGAGCCAGGCTGCCTCCAGCCACTGCTTTCTGCTGGATGCTTAATATATCATATATTATACAAAGAGCTCCACCTTCACTATACACACAAGCTGCCACTTTCACCTTCATACATCATATATCATCACCAATAATGCTAACACCAACTACCACTGTCACCATAATACATTATACAACGTCCACCATCTTCATTGTATACACAAGCTGGACTCAAGAGTGCTCGTGCATCTGTGTATCCCCAGAGTTGATACTGCAGGACTCGAGTTCTAGTTCCTGGTCTAACGTCTTCACCTTCGTCTGACTTAGTTCTATATTATCTACCTCAGAATCCATGTAGGGAGTTTGCCTTCACTGTCTTATCAAATAACTCATTCCTATTGCTCACAATCCTAACTCTGAAAGAGTGCTTCCTATCGTCCCTCTGGCTCATATAAGAGCTCAGCTTTCATCCTTCCTCCTCTCTTCTTTTGGGTTTATGTTAGTCTGTACTTTGTTTTAAGATTTCTGCCAAGAGAGATGCATTGCTCCTCACCAACTGGAATACATTCAGTGGCTTATTGAATATCCTTTTGTTTTTCGCTACTCCGATAAGTACCTTTAGCTTGTAAATCAGTCATGAGTACCTTACACGATACTCGTGAATCAGCTTCAGTTGATCGTTCCATGGCAACCCAGCAACTGACTCTTGATACCTGCAAGTAACTCGCCTCGGGTGTCAGACTCTCCACTGCAGTATCCTTGGTACTATCCGGTTAGACCTGAAAACTCTCTATTATTCCAGCTATCTCTGGTATTCCAACATCTCTTATCATGTAATTGCGAAGTTCATTCTAGGTGCTAGATTTGTGACTGTCTCGTAATTTCTGGAATCGGCACCTGTTTCCTCGTGAAAACTTCTTGAAATTTCTTTTTAACTTTTCGTAGACCAGTTTGTTGTTCTCTGTGAATAGTTTGCCATCCAATATTTGTCTTACTGCCTTAACTTTAACAACTATTTTTCTTCTAATGTGTCTGATAAGTAGTTTAGGTTAAGAGAGAGAGAGAGAGAGAGAGAGAGAGAGAGAGAGAGAGAGAGAGAGAGAGAGAGAGAGAGAGAGAGAGAGAGTGGTTGTGGGAGTGAGTGTGTGTTTGTGTGTGTGTGTGTTTATTTTTGTCGATTCATCAGATAATTGGGAGAGGAGGGAAGAGCTTGGCTGGATGTTCAGACATTGATTGGACGAACTAAGGGCTCGTCTAGTGAGAGGGGTTATATTTAGCGCGGGTAGAAGGGTAAGAGGCCAGGCCTAGAATGATTAGTTTGAAAAGGGGATCCACCAGGTTTAAGCCCTAGAGATTTTGCAGTTTCTCCAAGAGAAGCCTCATATGTAGCTGATATTTTGATCCCTTCAACACGGAGTAAGTGTCGTATGTGCCGTAGTAGCACAGATGTTTACTAATCTAATTGTTGTAATCGTTAATAATAGAACATATTAAGAACCACAAAATAAATGAAGTGCATATTACTGAAAAATATTATCATTGTATTTACCTCTTTTACTTTTAATAATAGTTAACGAGAAAAAGTCATATTAAATCTAAATAAAATAAAATCTAACTCACGCTTTGCAGTGGTTAAGGTATTTACATTGATCTCATTACTTGTCCTTTGAATCGCATTTCTGCTGTTTAACATCTTAACAACTGCATAACCCTCCTCCTAAATGGGCCTTAAATGTCTTCGGCAGCTTTATATTGGCTCCCAGACTATAATCACATGACTTTAAATTACAAAAAGAAAATAATCATTGCTGCTTTTGTACACATCACTCAAAATTACGAAGTTAATCGCAGGCTCGGCACTTGTTGAACATTGTTGAACATTGTGAACATTGTTGAACATTGTGAACATTGTGCTGAGCCTGCGATTAACTTCGTAATTTTGAGTGATGTGTACAAAAGCAGCAATGATTATTTTCTTTTTGTAATTTAAAGTCAGCTGCGCCATGACTGAATAGTTTTAGGTTCTTCTCAACATTATACATAAATTATTTACTTAATCATGGTCAGGACGCGTGTTGTTGAAAAAGATGAATTATTATTGTCATTGTTATATTCACGGGGAGCATTAAACCCACAGAGGTTATACAACGTTCGGGAAATGGGAGACAATCACGTTTGATCCAAGGATGGGGAGAGATAGTTCAATATCCTTGAATCAAATGCCCTTAATAAAACTCGGAGAGCGTCCCTTGAGCGGTCGAAAAGAAGGTAAACATGTTTGTGAAATTACACTACATCAAAGATCCCTTGTCTTTGAACAACGCAGTGCGAATTAACAAAGTAAATGAGAATATTTAAGAAGATCAGTTTTTCTTCAACGTATGATACGTAATGAGTTCAGTGCATATACATTTTTTAATCGAATCATCAAAGGAATCTAATTTTTGCTACTGAGAGTGAGGTTGGTCGCCCCGGCCTGACGTGGTGTTGACGACAGCATTCGACCCTCTCCACAGACGCCTGTTACTCGATATCAAAGGATTCATGAATACGTTTGGAAATTGAATAAGTAACTAAATTTTATTTAAATAGCTTCCTTTTAGAGTGTTGCCGACACTAGCTGTCTAGTTATTAGTTAGACTGTAAAGTTGTTTATGTACGTATGTAGTAGTATATTTCACTCCGCTTTCATGTTGCTACATTTGCTGATTTGTGAAATTTCAGTTAGTGGTGCATATTTGTTTATTTATAATTGTCCTTCAGGTTTCGTAAATGCCACTGGGTTTTTTTTTTTGTATAACGGAAAAGCAGAAAGAAGTGTCAGAAAAATGGAGAAATGCGTCTGTTAAGCATACACCAGGTAACGTGTTTGGCAGAATTTTTATCGAAAAATAGATGAGAAAGGCAAGAATTGCGATGCCAAAAGAACAAAATAGGAAAAGGAAGGGAAGTGGCTGTATGGATCAAGTGTTTACAGTAATGCATAAAAGTGAGTGGTACTTAAATGTGGAAAAAGAGATGTTTATTTCATTCTTGAAATGAAAATTACTTACGACAGAGTGGATGGGAAATCGATGTGGTTAGTGCTATACATGTACGCAGTATGTGGCATGATAACGAAAGTAATAAATTACAGCTACGAGGGTAGTGAAGGATATGTAGAACAGAAAAACTTTCTTTAAGTGAAATTGAGGTAGAGGTAAGCATGTCACAATACTTTCTTCAAGTGTTTGTAAAAGGAGGTACAAAAATATATGATGACGAAAGCAACGATTAGAATGGCTAGTTTAACATTGAAACAATGAGTATTTTTTTTCATTCGAAATTCTGTAAATAGCATACAAGCGTGGGAAGAGAAGATATGAGGCGTTATAGCATAGTCTCATGTCCCATATTTTGACTCCCTCACGATGGAGTTTGGCTGCACAACAAAACATTTTCAGACTACTGACCTCCGGTGCCCAGATCAAGGAGAGGCACCTTCACCGGGGGGTAGGTGCCCCCGGTAGCATTGGTGCCCAGCCTCTGTAGAGTGGCCATCGCTGCCGCATCCATCACTGCCGCTCCTCCCATCTGAAGACACAAGAGAAATCTTATATAGGTAATATTAAAAAAAATGCACAGGTTATTACTAAGAAAAATCAGATCCTGTTATCTTGAAGTGTTGTAAACTTTGAAAGATGAGACACAGTGGTGTGAACAGCTTACTTAAGTAAAGAAATACATTGAGATTAAAAGAGTATTACACTGTAGACAGTCTAATTAAGAGAATAAATATATTTTATAAAGAATAAATTCTAGATAAAATACCTTGAGGAAATGTTAGTTAATATATTAAATAAATCGGCGAAAATTTAACCAGTAGATTAAATACAGTAAGGTTAATTAATATGTTGCCACTGATATCTTTCTATGTAATCTATCAGAATTAATAATGTCATACCTTAATTTCCCCATAGAGAATGATTGGTTGAATGACATCTGTAGTGATAACATCTTCAGTGTCCTGATTGGTCCAGACTCGTACGGACACGTCATTTGAGGAGCTCGGGAGTGATGTAACTTGAATGTGCAGAGCCTGATGGGAATCTGCTCGGTTCTCCACCTTATATTTCCAAATACCACGCTGAAACACAGCATTTGAATGCATTAACAAGCATTTGAATACATAACATGAGGGTTTGTATTCGTAAACAAACCATTTGAAGTGTACAGAGGCCATAAATCATATAAATTCCTTTCGTTATATAAACAAAGAATTGTATTACCAATGAAGGCTTAAATATGAGATCTAAATTAATTTACGTCTTGAAAAAGAATATTCTATTCTAACAATGACTGTTGCAGTATCATCGTAAAGAAAATGTACCTCGGCGTTGTGTAGATTGATAAAGATCATGTTTACGTCTCCATCTTCCTCTTGCATGTTGACGGAAGCGAAGATGGCTCCTGAGGGGGCGGTCAGGTGGATGGTGTTACCCACATGGTTCAGGTCGTAGTAGTAGACGGCGAAGCGGGCGTTGGCGGCGAGGGAGTCGTCGAGGGAGAAATAGCCGGTGCTATCAGAAGCTATACCACCCTGGTAAGTGGAGCTGTGGATCAACACAGGTGTGGTGGCGCCTCCAGCGGCCACGGCGGCGGTTAGCGCCTCCATTAAGGACACCAGCATACTCACCTGCGGGAAGGAGTAAAAAAAAAAGGAGTGAATTTAAGATTGTGTAAATATTAAGTAAGTCAAAATATAGTGGCTGGAAGTAGTTAAAATCACAATAATCCTCAGCTTGAGAATAATGTGATAATGGATCAAGATGGTACCGAAACATCTTCCAATGTGAATTTCCTTTGCAGTGGAAAGGTATAATTGCGAATAATTGTGAGTGACAGGATGTGGGAACACGTCACCAGGTGGATCTCATACCATTACAGTGGATATGTGTAAAGCTATGATATATTTGCAATAAAAATCTGATAAAAAATGGAATCATGGGTTAATAAATCATTAAATGAAAACAAGCAGCAATTGGAAACACATTAGTAGTGGTATTAAATGTTCACTTCAGCCTAAGAACTTCACATACACACATACACACACACACACACACACACACACACACACACACACACACACACACACTTGTTATCACGTGACCGTTTAAGTGAGTAACATGATCCGAAATGCTGTACATAATTATGGTCTTTCAACTTTCACTCAAGTGTCACCCCTTTCTATATAAATAATATATCATTTTGAAATAAACTTATATTTGTATTTATTTTGGTGTCAAGAGTTTAGTTCAATGACTCAAACGGCCGTTTTCAATTGCTTGCTCTTTATCCAATATAGTTCCTGATTTAAGGGAACAGTGCCACGTCTCTGTCTGTAGCAACCCATCCTCCTGAATAAATGTTATGGCGTTTGAGACAGTCGGTTAAAGTTTGACACTAAGATATGAAACGTTACGCTTCTTCGGTCTACTCGGAGGTTTCCCATTTTCTATTTTTGCAGCAAAACACTCATTAATGTGGTCATTATTGCCTATATTTGTGTTACTATGTTTATACTTATTAACTTTTTTTAAGCTAACCAAAACTTACCTAACCTAGTCTGGCCCTGCCTCGCATGGGCCAGTAGGCCTGTTACAGTGTTCCTTCTTTCTTAAGTTCTTATGTAGAGAAACTATCTTAAGGACATAAAGTTTAAAAAAAAACAGCAGCTAGCATCGGGATATGTATATTTGTGGAGTGGAGCTTTGTAGGCGTGAGTAACTGTAGATTAGTAGAGTTTGAATGACGAGGAAAGCTGTAGTTAGGTAGAGCTTGACTGGCAAGGGAAGCCGTATCTTCGTAGTGTTTGAGAAACGTTTGAATGTGATTCAAGTGTTAATATGATGGTACATTTCCTGATGGACTACAAAGATGATTGACCGTCTCTGTTCTGACCATAACATCAATAATCATGTCCCTCAGGGAGGCGACTCTCGCTCTGTCTCTTGTCATTTCTTCTTACTCCTTGCTCTTCTCCCTGATGAATACGTGCTTCATTAAATTCGTATACATGTTTCTTTGGATCATATCATTTACGAGTTAGTTCCATGAATTTCCAGCAATTAGTAGGATATTTTGGGAAGCAGAGCTGTAAATCGAGTATTAAAGACATCTCTTCTAATCATGACTTCCAATAAGTGTTTCTAAAATTGCTCTAAAATGGTCTATATATTGATACATAGACATATCAAAAGAAGAATCATGATATTATTTTCTAATAGTAAAAATAGATCATAAGCATGGCCAGTGAGCGCTGTACTCGGCGGCTTTCACTAATCTGATTGCTCTGAAAAAAATATTTGTAAACCCAATAAATGAAATCTTTTTAAAAACTGATATTATGATTAACTTGAAATCATGACATGCAGTTTTACTTGCATATTTTACTTACATATACACGAGACATGCACAACATTTCAAATACACTGAAGAAAAGACACATGTAGAATAAACTTTTTTTAGTAAAAAAACATTCGTTCTGTGTAGAACATCATAAATTCACATAGAAAAAAGTAATCTCTATAAAAGCTTACTCTGCACTCTGCTTCTTTTCTTCCGTACCGTTGTTAATTCACTATTGGGATAAAAAGTCATCAAAGTCTACGGTCGTAGCTTGTCACGTTTCACTTACTATTGTAATGTCTGTCTCGAAATGAAAGCGGTAGTTTCAGTGATTACAATTGTTGCGATTATTTGTATTTGATATATATATATATATATATATATATATATATATATATATATATATATATATATATATGTATATAATATATATATATATATATATATATATATATATATATTTATATATATATATATATATATATATATATATATATATATATATATATATATATATATATATATATATATATATATATTATGTCGTGCCGATTAGGTAAAACTGGTCAATTAGCAAGAACTCATCTAAAATTAAGTCCTTTCTAAAATTTTCTCTTATACGTTTAAAGATATATTTTTTTTCATTTATGTTAATGTAAGAATTTATAATTTTGTACCAAGAGAAACTTTGAAAACCTACCTAACCTTATTACAGCAAGCGCAATTTAATTTAGCCTAACCCAACTAAATATATTTTAGATACGTTAACATTAATTTAGTAATAAACAAACACAATGAAATATATTTTTTTCGTTATGTTCAGAATGTTTTTGGCGAAATTATTGCATACACAAATTTTCACTTGTCTTATATGGCAAGGTGAGCGTTGCTATTTAAGCCAAAATCGCAAGTTTTACCTAATCGGCACGACATATATATATACATTACAATAGTAAGTGAAACGTGACAAGCTACGGCCGTAGACTTTGATGATTTTTTATCCCAATAGTGAATTAACAACGGTACGGAAGAAAAGAAGCAGAGTGCAGAGTAAGCTTTTATAGAGATTACTTTTTTCTATGTGACTTTATGATGTTCTACACAGAACGAATGTTTTTTTACTAAAAAGTTTATTCTACATGTGTCTTTTCTTCAGTGTATTTGAAATGTTGTGCATGTTTCGTGTATATGTAAGTAAAATATGCAAGTAAAACTGCATGTCATGATTTCAAGTTAATCATAATATCAGTTTTTAAAAAGATTTCATTTATTGGGTTTACAAATATTTTTTTCAGAGCAATCAGATTAGTGAAAGCCGCCGAGTACAGCGCTCACTGGCCATACTTATGATCTATTTTTACTATTAGAAAATAATATCATGATTCTTCTTTTGATATGTCTATGTATCAATATATAGACCCTGGCCGGGAATCAAACCCCTCATACTTTAAAATGTCACCCAAGTAGCCTGACAAAATTCCGTAACGTCCTAGACCACTTAGCCATCAATGTGACAATAATGTGATATATAGTATGACGTTTTTAAGTTAGGTTTGGTTCAGAACTAAATATTTTTACACCATTTTTAATAATTAAAATATATATATATATATATATATATATATATATATATATATATATATATATATATATATATATATATATATATATATATATATATATATTAATACATAAAAGGCTAATTCGGTTTATTAGGCGTGACATGCATTAATATTTATTATTGTAGTCGTAAATAGACTTCAAAAAAATGAACAGATGCCTCTAACTGTGACCCAACTGCAAATTGTTAAAGAGAAAACCTCATGCCAGCACACCATCAATATTACGTGTGGCTTCAATAATACTTTTGACGTCAATATTCAATTTTACGTCAATATCCGTCGTGACGTCAATATTCATTGTAATGTCGATATTATCTTTGATATGTTCTCGTGTTGGCGGTGAAAGTCACGCACAAACGTGGGTGGAAGCATCCTCAGCTCAAACACTGTTAGTAAACAGGTGTATTTTAATACCTCTTCCCGTGCTATTCTTTTTACAGGATAACGCAACGAAAATATGTACTGATGGTTTTAAACTCTGTACATGCTTTCATTTACCACCATGATTATTATTATTATAATTATTATAATAATAATAATATTTTATATATTTATATATATATATATATATATATATATATATATATACGTACAATAATAATATTATTATTATTATTTTTATTAATACTATTATTATTATTATTTTATTATAGATTAGAACTGTAAGGTTCACTCATTGCCTGGGAGTGGAAGATAACAAGATTTATAGCGATGAAAGAGGATAGCTTTACTTCTTTCGAGCAAGACCCCCGTCTCCCTTAACACCCTTCAATGCACCCCCATTTGATGAGAACTAAGGGAAGAGTGAGCCTTACGAAGCCAAAAAAAAAAAAATTGCCTCTGATCACGACTCACCTTCGAGTCGTTGCCGACACCTTCATCCATGACGGTGAAGACGCTTCCTCCAGACTCTCTTGCGATGGGCACGAGGGCGTGTGGGGGCGCTGGTAGACCAGGACGCTCCGCCAGCGGGTACAGCACAAGTAGAAGCCGTAGGCCGTATCGCTGAACCAGACGTTGCACTTCCTCTGCCTCGCTCTCCCGGCCGTCACCTCCGCTCGTTACCAGAACGATGTTGGCTGCCTGCGTAGCCCGTCACAGTAACACCACTTGTAAAACTGCTTTTTAAGGCTTTTTTAGTAAGAGTGTACGTATACGTGTGTTTGCTGATAGAGGTAAACAATATAAGAAACTAATAGCCTGAATATATTCCAAGAGAATGAGAAGTAGAACAGTTTAAGTAATGTATCTTCTTACCAAGGCTTCATGTAAGTCAGGGTTGTAAATAAATTGACTTAGGAAATTCTTTTGCGTTCCGAAATAGTTTCAGAAAGTTTGTGTAATACAAATGAGATTCATTTTCTTATTAATTATAAGAACCATTAGTCACTATGTGACAAAAACTTTCTCCTAAAACAAAGCACAAAACTGTACAGCCATTTACTCTTATGAATCTCTAACTCTATACCTCGCTAAAAGTGTGATAATTTAGTGTGAAAATTTAATTAAAAGTATGATCATTTACGTATTTCAGCTAAAAGATTAAATGTGACAAAATGCTAACCTAATCCTTTCCCTTCCTATCTTTGTCAGCACTACGGCCAAACAGACAAATGAATGTAATTTAAGCATGGGTAGTACTGCTTGAATGTTATGTAGAGAAAGCAAAGAAACTTGGGTTACATTAATTCACTGGAGCACCAAGTGTAGGGAAAGTATGGGAGGACAGTGAGGCTCTGGGCTTCAACCTCAGGAGTGCTTAAGAAAATTAGTTTTTTTTTTACGTTATGAAAGTACATATGCAGAAATATTTTTGATATTGTTTTGTAATGTTATAATTGGGGCTATGTGTATGACCAGTGTTGTATGCTTCTTATATATATTGCTAATGAGTTTACACACACACACACACACACACACACACACACACAAACACACACACACACACACACACACACACACACACACACACACACACACACACACACACACACGGTTATGTTTAAAAAAAAAAAAACAGCGTTTTAGAAGACCTTAGGAAAAGCAAAGTTTTTCCTCTTAGTCATGCATGATGTGGAACTTCATAGTCTTCCGTCTTGCAACAAGTGTGCTGACATTGTAATTCTAATGATCCTCTGAAGTGCAACATCCTCACTCCATCCTTCAAAATGCAAGAATGTGTTTCCCGTATATAAATGTTGCAGGAGTTACCACCCTCTTGCTCCTTGCATTTTAGTCGTCTTATACAACGCAGGATTCTAACCCACTTCCTTATTTTTTTAAATCATCTGCAGTTTTCTTCCATGCTCAGTACAAATTTCTTCTTTTATATTTTCCAGCAATTATACATTAAACGGGATTAAAGGGTTTAATAGCCCTTATCCACATGAAAAAAAACATGCATTAAGAATTAATGCATTCAGAATTTTACTTTATATAAATAGATGCTCGCTTAAATTTTCAGGAGACAAATAAGAGAAGGAGAAATAGGAAAAGATTAGATATTAAGAGGATCGAGGCAGGATCCGACATATGCAAAAGCATAGATAATAAAGCTAAATTACGTCCAATTAATTTAGTTGGTTTAAAGCCTGTTCACTACACGATTCTCATGAAGGCTGTATGTCACCTATGCACCAACGGTAAAGGATACTCTAATACCGAATATAGGAATTAAAGTAAATTCTAAGTGTATTTATACTGACATATATACCCCCTCTTTGAATATGCAGTGCTTCTCTTAGTTTATACTCTTGTAGAGAGATAATAGTCAGAATATATATATATATATATATATATATATATATATATATATATATATATATATATATATATAATTATGTCGTGCCGAATAGGTAAAACTTACGATTTTGGCTTAAATAGCAACGCTCTTCTTGCCAAATAAGGAAAGCTAAAATTTGTGTATGCAATAATTCCGCAAAAATCATTCTGAAACTAACGAAAAAAATATATTTAATTGTGTTTGTTTATTATTAAATCATTGTACACTTATCTAAAATATATTTAGTTGGATTAGGCTAAATTTAATTGCGCTTGTTATAATATGGTCAGGTAAGTTTTCTAAGGTTCTTTTAATACAAAATTATTATTATTTTTACATTACCATAAATAAAAAAATATATCTTTAAACATATAAGAGAAAATTTTAGAAAGAACTTAATTTTAAATGAGTTCTTGCTAACTGAACAATTTTACCTATTCGACACGACATTTATACCATTAGTACTGCACCTATCATGCTGATCTACTACCCCTCTAACTTTTACTACTGACCATGTTTTCTGTATACCACTTTGAAGAGTAAAAACTAAATTAATAAATATAAAAATTACAACCTACCCTAAAAAACTACATAATTACCAGTTGGTATTACGAGGAATATGGCCTAGTCCACAATATAAGCACTTTCGATATTAAAATTCTCTACATATTCCGTAAGTTTAATAATGTGAAATACACGCAGAGGCTAATTTCCCTTATGGTATTATTACATGCTATGCACTGGTAAAAAAATAATTCACACTGAACATTCTCATAGATTCTCGCAAACTGCAATGTATAGCTATTTTACTAGAGCTCTTCATGAAGTGCAATATAGATAATGAGTGAGCCGTGATAACCTATACACAGGCTGAAACACGGTACGGTGGCTATCATGGGTTATGGTATAATATGTGGACGTCAGGTGGGAGGGTTAACACACGCACCCGCTAAACAGTGATCTTATTCGTGGAATGCGGTAAATCCGTGTGACTCATTCGGAAGAGATAAAGAGGAGTTGGGTGTGTGTGTGTGTGTGTGGTAGTGATCTGACGTTGCATGGTGGTGACCTTCAGCAGCAGCAGCAACTGCAGCAGCAACAGCAATAATAACAGTATGTGAGGGACAGGCAAAGATTATTATTCTTTTTTTATGTCTTGATTTTTTACTCTGTGTTATGTTTCACTCTTCAGTTCAAGTTGTAGTTTATTGTCACTCATCTCTCTCTTTTAAACAAGAGTTCTCACAGGGTTAAGAGTTCCTACCTCCGTGTATAAGATAAGAGATGTTACCATCCTCACCTCATCTGAAGAAATTACCTGACATGTTTATTATATCTTTATTGTTATGAAACGTACAAATGTAGAACAGGATGAAGCTGGAGCCAGCTGGAGCCAGCTGTGGGCCACAGATTTCATTTGGTTAACTGACTTTATTTCGTCGATGTTGTTATACTATGCGAACGAATTCCAGAACCGAGTCATGCTAGGAATGAAGGATCTCTCTCTTTCTCTCTCTACCTCCCTTCCTCCCCCCCCTCTCTCTCTCTCTCTCTCTCTTATTATTCTCCATACAACCTCAAACACTGCCTAACATCTATTCTCCCTGCGTCTCATTATACCATCGCCTTTCTTACTAATCTGTTTACCATTCAATATTTCTGAATAGATCATATTATCTATTCGTATTAATCTATTTCTTCTGTCATAGTTTAAATGAATATCCAAACATTGCAATTGTGTACATTTGCCTTATATTGAATACACGTATGTTTATACCAGCTATACTCTTGAACAGTGAGCGAGGGGGTACTAACACTGTACTCTTGTACAGTGAGCAAGAGATACCACCACGGTACTCCTGAACAGTGAGTGAGAGGTACCACCACGGTACTCCTGAACAGTGAGTGAGAGGTACCACCACGGTACTCCTGAACAGTGAGTGAGAGGTACCAACACTTCAAGCAGTGATGATGTGTTCTTCACCCCCATACATTAGACGAACTTTTCTAATTTCTCTAATGGAATCATCTGTACAATATACGAGTTGATTTAAGTTATACTTATATAAAGTAGTCTAACCTAATCTAAAATAACTATAATATATATATATATATATATATATATAGCTCGTAGCACAGAAATCGACTCACTGTATCGCCTGCGAAAGCGAACGCTCTGTTTGGAAACCAGGTTGACTAAATACAGGAGAGTCGCGCTGCTAATGACCATATTAGCGAGAGAGGTAACAGGCAGGTAGAGCGAGGCCGCTGGAGACAATGCCGCAGGCAGTGTGCAATATCGTGTCCCTGTGGGCTGGCTCGCCTTCTAATATGAGTGATATGTCCTCTGCTCTCACCGTCGACACGCCCATGTGTATTCCTACTGCCTCGTTTATACACGTGGGCGTGGACAGAGGGATTTGTGTGTGTGTGTGTGTGTGTGTGTGTGTGTGTGTGTGTGTGTGTGTGTGTGTGTGTGTGTGTGTGTGTGTGTGTGTGTGTGTGTGTGTATGTGTGTGTGTGTGTGTGTGTGAGTGTGAACACTTATTGTTGGGAAGGGGTATTCTTGGTTCATGGGCCTGCATCTTAGTTAAAAACGGTCACACTAAATTCCTGGTCTCATGAGGCCTTTCGTGCCTGTTCTTAAAACTGTATGTGGAATCTTTATTCTTCCTAACTACCGTCAGAATGAAGATCATTCCTGACATTCCTTAGAACATTTTTGTTTCTATCTTCCATCTGTGCCCCGCTGTACTCTGCCTCTTTCTTCGTCTGACTCCTTAGAGATCTATCTCACCTCTTCTTCTAGCCTCTAGAAA
Source organism: Cherax destructor (assembly GCA_009830355.1). Classification (NCBI taxonomy): domain Eukaryota; kingdom Metazoa; phylum Arthropoda; class Malacostraca; order Decapoda; family Parastacidae; genus Cherax; species Cherax destructor. The sequence goes on along the minus strand of WNWK01000070.1, from coordinate 620,201 downwards.
CGAAAACAAGAGCTTTTTTTATATATGACATTCGTTTTTAGTCTCTGAGCCAATGTTGGGACTTGCTATAATTTTTACTCTCTCTCCCTCCCTTCCTCTCACATCCTTAAACTACCTTTCCATCATAGTACTGCTCCTACAGGAAAGACATACCTGTGGAGGAGCTCCTCCCTCCTCCAGCACTCTCACAGCTCTCCTGATACCGCAGGCGACGCAGGCTTGACTCTCCCTTACGTTGGACGGATTCCTGGGCAGCGACGAACCCACTCTCTCCCGCAGGTCCGATACAGTCGACTCAAGCTGTATGATACACACACATCTTGTTGATACAGGCAGTTTTAATACATACATATATACATATATACACACACACACACACACATATATATATATATATATATATATATATATATATATATATATATATATATATATATATATATATATATATATATGTGTGTGGTATGTGTGTGTGTGTGTGTGTGTGTGTGTGTGTGTGCGTGTGCGTGTGTGTGAGGGGGGTAATAGTTTTAAAAAGGAAGATTTAGTCGTTAAATTGGAAAGTGGGTAAATATACTGAGGTAAAAACCTTTGAGTCCCGGGATCGATCCATTCCTAATTCTGAGAATTATTATTAGTAGGAAAATGAAGATATTGTAATTCTGGTATAGATCGTCTCAGTGTAATTAATTTATACCTGAGATTATTTCTATAAGTTCTCTATTTTCTATAATTTATTGACTCGTTAATAAAAAAAATAAATACACTTCCATTAACTAATAAATCACCCACAAAAAATGACTAAGCTCCATTCACAAATAAAGTATTCATTATTCACTAATATTTTTTATAGGATTTTTTATGACTAAATAATTGTGATTCACAAATCAGTTTACAATAATTTTCTCATAAAATCAATTTACAATTATTGGTTTCATAAATTAGAAATGTCTTCTTTATAATAAACAATTTACAATGAGTCTTTTGTAAATCAAGTTACAATGATTAGTTTCATTAATCGATTTACAACGAGCCTTTTGTTGCTTCAGTTTATAATGATTGTTTTACAAAAATACAATATTTTTCATTAATCTTCCACAAATCAGATTAAAGAAAAAAAAAAAATTTCTTATCGCAAATAAACAGTTTTTCACGACTGGCAGAAAATTTTTTGACACTAATATTTTGCAAATGAAAATTATTCTTGTCTTGTAAATTAGTTTGTCATTATTCTTTTCATACAGCAAATGACAATGACTTGCGTGAATAACTTTACATCTTGACTATTCATCATATTAGCTGTTTATCGTGGACTTTATTCTTCACGTATCTCTGGTGTCATCTATAATATATACAACGAGATATTCATTCATAACTGAATGTGTGTTTGTGTAATAAAACGTGGTGACGATTCATAGCAACTTGTAGTCTTGTATAATACAACATGTTCATTTAACATTATGGTCATTCATAAGAATGTTTGTTCTTTTCACTAAGAAAACCTAACTTAGGAGAAAAGCGTTAAGATGATGTACCGGTCCGTCCTAAAACACTATAAAGTAGTAGCAATGGTAGTATTAGTAGTAGTAGTAGCAGCAGTAGCGGTAGTAGTACTAGTAGTTTTTTATGAATTGTTCCAACCTCATCATTTTTAACACACTGGCCATCTCCCACAGAGGCAGGGTGACCCGTAAAAGAGGAAACACTTTCACCATTACTCACGCCATCACTGTCTTGCCAGAGGCTCGCCGACATTGCAGTTCAGATGCATCACCAAACTGTAATATCCCCACTCCTTCAAAATGCAGGCACTGTATTTATCATCTCCAGGACTCAAGTCCGGTCAACCGATTTTCGAGAATCCCCTTATAAATGTTACGTTCCAACAGAACGCCAAGTCATTAAAGTCAATGCGTGTACATGTATGCTACAACTTTTAGCTATGGGCTGATTAAGATATACAGGGAGCGAAACGTTGTCCCGGTAAAAGCCTGTTCTACATGTCTTTCTCCGCTGTGTGTTCATGCATAATAGTAGAACAATGTAATATTTACCACAGTGGAGAGAGGAGCCGCCTCCTTGTCTTCAGCATTGAAGACGACCACGGCGACCTGGGCTCCATTTGGCAAATCGTACACGACCACCCGACGCACTGCCTTGCGGACGAACTCCCAACGACGCTGAGAAGAACAAAGAAGACCGGATGTCAGAACATCCGCCCACGTTGTCAAGAAGAAGGAAGGGAAAAGGAAAAGGAAGATGATGATGATTAAGAAGAAATAAGAGGGAAGAGGAGAACAGTATTAATAAGATTAATCAAATTATCAGCTGATTAATTTTAATAACAGACAAAATGATTTGTGCAGAAGGTATTCCAATATATATATGTCGTGCCGAATAGGTAAAACTTGCGATTTTGGCTTAAATAGCAACGCTCTTCTTGCCGAATAAAGCAAGCGAAAATTTGTTTATGCAATAATTTTGCAAAAATCCTTCTGAACCTAATGAAAAAAATATATTTCATTGTGTTTGTTTATTATTAAATTAATGTAAACTTATCTAAAATATTTTTAGTTGGATGTATATATATATATACATCGTGCCGAATAGGTAAAATTGGTCAATTAGCAAGAACTCATTTAAAATTAAGTCCTTTCTATAATTTTCTCTTATACGTTTAAAGATATATTTTTTTCATTTATGCTAATGTAAAAAATAATAATTTTGTACCAAAAGAACCTTAGAAAACTTACCTAACCTTATTATAACAAGCGCAATTTAATTTATCCTAATCCAACTAAATATATTTTAGATAAGTTGACAATAATATAGCCGTGTAACTATAAGTATATACATTATATAAAATATACCATCACCCACCACATCCCTATTCCAATCACTATAACCAACGCCACCACAATCACTACCACAATCACCGCCACTATACCACCTGTACCATGTTCATCACCATTACCTATCTCTACCCCCACCATCACCAGCACTTCCACGATTACCACAATTACCACTTCCCACCCCACCAACCACCACCACGATCACTACCATCACCACTACACCTGTAACATAACCTCCGCTGCCAAAACTCTTCCATACACTTTTAACCCAGGCTTGGCATAGTATTTTCCACAGTTGAACGTTATCGTATGAAACTTAATGTAATTTGCATACAATGTTCTGCCGAAGGAAAAAAAATCATTTATTCTTCATAAAGTTCTCAAACCTTATTGTTTGATCCAATAAACTGTTTATTCCAATAGCTTCCTTCAAGGTGGGTTTCTTGGTGCGGGTGAAAAGCTCTTCATTCAATAAACCGGAGTTAACGATGGTCTTGGATTAAACTATAATATATATATATATATATATATATATATATATATATATATATATATATATATATATATATATATATATATATATATATATATATATATATATATATATAAATTCTGGAATAAAGGTCTGAACGGCCATTGTTTTCGAAACTACCAACTGCCCAACACTTATTACACAAGGAAATCGCACTTTTAATCTGGGGTTTTCATTGGGCAACTAGCAGCAGGGCCTCGAAAACACCCAATTTGCATTTAGCGATAAACACGTTCTCTCTCACTAATTTTCCAACATATTAATCTCTATTAATTACTAATGATATCAGCTCTACTGGAATATATATATATATATATATATATATATATATATATATATATATATATATATATATGATCGCTTACGCATATTAGTTCTTCTAGATAAAAACAATTATGTGTCAGTTACAGAGTCACCATCTTAACAAAAAAGAAGGATATTTGAAACTTGACCTCAAACCTTCCAAGTCTAATACAATATCGTCCATCAAGGCAGTCATCATCACCACGGCCACAATCCACGAGGATAAACTAAATGATTATAGAGACTGGAACAGATTATAGGTGATCTAGAGGTCTATTATTTTCTCACAACGTGTGTGATCTTGCCCAGACCAACCTTCCTTCATCTGTCAGAAAATAAATTAATACGAAGATCCCCTGAAATCGATTGCCACGAAAACGCTCAGCTATTCCATTAAAGGATTCCTATTGGAATTAAGCGACGCCCTCACTTATATTTAATGGGACTGGTAGCCTTAAGATCTCGTATATAACTGCACCTGTTTTACACTTTCTTAGCTGGCTTCCAGAGCTCTCGAGAGATTTTATTTTGAAACGAGAGTTTAAACTTTAACATCGCTTCATGATGCTCATCACTAGTAAAGAGAAAAATAAGTCGTCATTTCGCTTCCGACTCATATGACGCATTGATAACAATTCGATAATTCATGGCCTTTTAGAATCTCAGTTTGCGTATGTAGGTCGACCCGCTGTTAGACACTAAACGTCCTCATGCAGTCACCATGCTACCCTGGGCAGACGGTAAACAGAGGTGGTGCTGCCAGTGTCAGGAAGATCCTCTGATGAAGGAGCCTCCTGACGAGAATGGATAAATGTTTGCTGCATATTTAGCACACGGTCTACCGGGGGAAAGCTGGACTAAACATTCGATATTCTGTTTAATGTAGATATTATGGCGCCACACATTTTGGCCTTGTTCTCAACGTATCCATTGAAATAATAGTGTTTGAAAAGTAGTTATGCTAGGGTAAAAAAATACTCAGCAGATTCAGTGAAAAACTGAATGCTGAGGCATTCTGTGAATTCTCTCCCAGACTATGGATCAAAATTGCCACCATATATATATATATATATATATATATATATATATATATATATATATATATATATATATATATATATATAGTGTGTGTGTGAAGAAAGGGGTAATAAGAGAGCCTGGAGGAACCGGAGAGGGAAATAAAGAGGGCAGCCTCAGGAGATGCAGTAGGTCAAGTTAGTGACTCGCCAAATCACATAACTGCACCACAAGTTTACGTTGGTGAAACTCACTGAGCCAAACGTCGAGTCGAGCTTTCACCATTTCCCAGGTTTTATGGTCAGTGTCACCGGGCAGGAAAAATGTGTAGCGTTTTATATGTTAAATTTGCATGCTGCTGACTCCTTTGTTATTGTAAATTTTTGGCAGAAACATTTTCCTCGGAGAGCTGTATACGCCCTTCTTTTATTTCAAACTTAATTTTTCACTCTAATTCACATCTGAAAAACGCTCTTGTCTGATAGTGTAATTTAATTAAAGCTATTTTCATCTAGAGAGAGATGTTAATGTAGACACTTTAATTACACAGCCAAGTGGCTTGACGATATTTTTGTTATTGAGTTTCTGGAAGAGATTAGTTAATATGCATGAGAATTTGTGTCATTATTAATGCAAATTTGTACATAGCATTGTATCAGTAGAGGATGAGACATACAAGTAGAAAAAACTTGTGCCTGAGGTGAACGAGAGAAGTCATTAAAGACATGCTGTTCTCGAGAGCGAGAGCTAATCAGCTTCTAATCAGTTGTTGATCAGCCAGACTGTGGTGCCTACGTTGGAATGCGTGCTGACAGTCCCAACAGCCTGACTGATTAGATTATCAGCCGGGAAGCTCTGTCTGGGACCAGGCCGCGATGACACCCTGCATCAGTCCAAGGAATTGGAACTACGCTCCTCTTCCTAAGATCAAATGTAATGACTTCGCATTTCCCAGGCGCTGATGACTTCTTTGGGTTTGACGCTTCACTGTGTAAAGAGGAATTTTAATGCGAGAAATTTGCATTACAGGATGACTGCTGTGTTTTCTCGCGATTGACTGACAGAGGATCGAGCCTCGACCACTCCTTCAGCGGAATGGCCCTCAGGGGCTCTCTTGACGTTCAGAATAATAATACATTTAAGAACTAGTAAGCTTAGTCTCTGCTATGACAGCAAAAGCTTGAGGGAAGTACAGATTATGACAAATATCTGTTGGTCACCTCAAAACATCTCTGTTCCCGTTTAGTTTTCTAATTCAACAGACGCAGGAGCAGATGTAGAAGCAGGTAGAAGAGAGGCAGTAGTTGCAGAAGCAGGGGGAAGAGAAAAAGTAGGAGCAGAGGCAGGAAAAGAAGAAGGAACTGAGGTAATAGCAGCTGCAGAACCAGAGATGGTAATAGTAGCAGAGATAACAGCAGTGGTATAGGAACGGAGGTAGGAGTAGAGGTAGAAAAATATATAGAAACAGTCGTAGTAGAGAAATGGGACAAGGGAGAAGCAGAGGTGGAAGGAAACACTGAGTGAATGCGTCCAGATGTCAGTTTACCTTGAGACTGAACATAAACAAGCCCCATCATTAACGAAAGTCAACGGTACCTACACGGATTGCAATTATGTTTCAATGCACGACACGAGAATTAGGAATACGAACGCAGTGAGTGAATGGTCAAATCTCCGAGGACATTAATTAATCCTTGTTTCATCAGTAAACGCCTTTAATCCTCTTGTTCGTGATGTAAAGCGTCTAAACACGCTGATCGAGAATGATATGTTTCATGGAGTCGACGATATACATAAGTGAATGTTACAGGCATTCTGGCCACTCTCCCTTGATGCTGCTAACATGAGTGAGCAATATTAGTAAATAATTTTGGAGCAATGAATGAACTTGAGAAGATATATAGTGAGGGATATAATTATATAATAATATATATATATATATATATATATATATATATATATATATATATATATATATATATATATATATATATATATATATATATATATATATATATATATATATATATATATATATATATATATATATATATATATATATATATATATATATATATATATATATGAATTTTTCATTGAGGTAAGACTTGTGTGGTAGTTAAAGAAAAAATGACTCTTGGATCACATTAATCTGCAGCCGTCATGCCCACGACTTTGTTCCAGAGATTGAAGTTCAAAACCCCACTTACACATGACTGACAGCTCAAATTCAGAAGAGACGAAAGACAAAAAAATGAACTGGGTAATAAAAAATGTAACAAGGTTGATGGCAGGAAAAAGAAAAATGTCAAAATGGAGCAGCCCACAGCTTGTCAAGCACTGTGCCCACAGCTTGTCAAACACTGTGCCCACAGTTTGTCAAGCACTGTGCCCACACCCTGTCAAGAATGGAGCCCACACCTTGTCAAGAATGGAGCCCACACCCTGTCAAGAATTGAGCCCACACCCTGTCAAGAATGGAGCCCACACCCTGTCAAGAATGGAGCCATCACCCTGTCAAGAATGGAGCCCACACCTTATTAAGAATGGAGCCCACACCTTGTCAAAAATGGAGCCCCCACTTTGTCAAGAATGGAGCCCACACCCTGTCAAGAATTGAGCCCACACCCTGTCAAGAATGGAGCCCACACCCTGTCAAGAATGGAGCCATCACCCTGTCAAGAATGGAGCCCACACCTTATTAAGAATGGAGCCCACACCTTGTCAAAAATGGAGCCCCCACTTTGTCAAGAATGGAGCCCCCACCTTGCCAAGAATGGAGCCCACACCTTGTCAAGAATAGAGCCCACACCTTGTCAAGAATGGAGTCCTCACCTTGTTAAGAATGGAGCCCCACCTTATCAAGAAGGGAGCCCACACCTTGTCAAGAATGGAGCCCCCACCTTGTCAAGAATGGAACCACACCTTGTCAAGACTGGAGTCCTCACCGTGTCAAGAATGGAGCCCCACCTTATCAAGAAGGGAGCCCACACCCTGTCAAGAATGGAGCCCCTACCTTGTCAAGAAGAGAGCCCCTACCTTCTCAGGAATAGAGCCCACACCTTGTCAAGAATGGAGCCCACACCTTGTCAAGAATGGAGCCCACACCCTGTCCAGAAGGGAGCCTCCACCTTGTCAAGAATGGAGCCTCCAACTTGTCAAGAATGGAACCCACACCTTGTCAAGAATAGAGCCCACACCTTGTCAAGAATTGAGCCCACTCCTTGTCAAGAATTGAGCCCACTCCTTGTCAAGAATGGAGCCCACACCTTGTCAAGAATGGAGCCCTCACCTTGTCAAGAAGGGAGCCTACACCTTGTCAAGAAGGGAGCCAACACCTTGTCAAGAATGGAGCCCATACCTTGTCAAGAAGGGAGCCCATACTTTGTCAAGAAGGGAGCCCACACCTTGTCAAGAATGGAGCCCACACCTTGTCAAGCAATGACACCACTCCTTGTCAAGCTCTTTCAGAATCTCAAAATTATATCTAAGGCATGATGGCCAGCAGACAAGCCGCGCTGATATAGGTAACGTTACCTACTGGTTCCCTCAACAGAGGCAGGAAGTAACATGTGCCAGTCTCTCACTTTTTCAAATGAGATTTCCGCTCTTATTTCTTCCTAACACTCGGCTTAGTACACTCCAGCAGCGCCTGGCCCCTTGGCCAGCCTTTAAAGACGCTGCCAAAAGTTTTCTTTACATTCGCAACGTCCAAAAGTTGTTTCGTATGGAGTTATGAAAGAGAATCGAGAGAGCCAGAATGACTCTAGTCAGTACCTCGAGGCTCCGAGGTAGACCATTGAACTGACTATGCAATGGTATGAAATACAGACAAGTGTCTCATTCTTCAACTCGAGGGTTTTAAAACTATTTTTCATCATTGACGACGTTTCGCCAGCACAGTGTGCTATATCAAGTAGCGGGGTAGTACGTACTGGTAAATCTTCTAATACTTCCTTCTCCTGTTACCTAGTCGATGATTGTGGGTTGCATCCCGGGGGCAATGAGAGTTATTGGCAAGTCTCATAACAAGGCACCTGTTACCTAGTAGACAGTTATGAGCAATGCTCTGTGCAGCGAGTGTATCAGCGTGAATGAAGAGCAGTGCAGCTCAGCTCTTTTCACTGAGCATTCGCTTTGTATTCGACTCAGGCAATATCAAGCGGTAGTACACGACCATAGCTACTTTGGTAACTAATTTGTTTTTCTTAAGGCTGTCTGACCTCTCAGTTATATCGTTTAGTGGCCTATTCTTTCCCGTCAGACCCTCTCAAGGTTGCATCTGGTTCACATTATAAAGGTTACCTACCTGGCTTTCTTATTAGTGTGTATTTACTCTCGTTACTCACTTTTCTATTCGCTTGTGTTGAACTTATCATACATTACGTATATATGTGTATGTATGAATAAAGAGAAAGATGGACGAGGAGTTCGAACCGCGGTCCGTAAATTAACAGTCCGACGCTCTACCGTCTCGTCCACCTTTCTGTTTAAAATAACTTAATTTGAATTGACGTGTAAGAAGACAGTTGAAGATCAAGCTTCTACTGGGTCAGCTATACCTCTAGTTTGATTAACACTGTTACTAATATACTGTTTGATTAACACTGTTATTAGCTATACCTTTGATTAACACTGTTATTAGCCGTTGGTTATAGCACAGCTGAGTGCTGAGGACCTGCTAGAAAAGTACAAGAGCTCGTGAAAGGTTACACCTTAAAAAAAGACGTTAAAAAACACTGGAAATAAGGATAACTCCCTGCTTTATTTGGGCTATCCTTGGTTATTAACCTTCTGGAGTTAGCCGAAAAAAAACATGCATTTTCTTCTTCTCTTCTTCTTCTTCTTCTTCTTCTTCTTCTTCTTCTTTTCTTCTTCTTCTCTTCTTCCTCACAATTAATTTCGGAAGGAGGTTTCTGATGCTATTTAAGGGTTTTTGATCAACGAAATTGTATTATCCCTTTGATATAATGACAACAGTGATAATAATAATAATAATAATAATAATAATAATAATAATAATAATAATAATAATAATAATAATAATAATAATAATAACTAAACAAGTCTCCAAGAACAATGTACAAGTCATCTCTCCAATAACTTTTGAGAGAATAATGAAAATCTCTCTCTCTTTCTCTCTCTCTCTCTTTCTCGCTCTCTCTCTCTTTCTCTCTCTCTCTTCCCCCAATCAACTTTCCGAAAGTCTGGCGTGAGAAGGCCTCTTAACCCCGTCAGAGTTAGTGGCCATAAGGGCGCCATTACCGTCTTAACAGCCACTACACTCACCTGTACGTTCATGACGGTTGTGTCTTCCACAAGGAGGACGAAGCGCTGTGTGGGTTGACGGATGAAGTACAGCTGTGGTGCCCTGGGAGACGCCAGCTTCGCCGCTAACCTGAGGGGAAAATACCGTAGACAGTTGTAATGAACGACCCTGATATTTTGTATATATATATATATATATATATATATATATATATATATATATATATATATATATATATATATATATATATATATATATATTTGTCGTGCCGATTAGGTCAAACTTGCGATTTTGGCTTAATGAGTTGTGCTATGATGTGTTTGTGTATGTGTGTTGTTGTGTGTGAAATAGTATTTCATTGTGTTTGTTGTTTTTTAAATTAATGTTGTATCTAAATATTTTGTTGGGTTGGTGATTAGAATGTGGTTGTTGTAATAAGAGTTAGTAGCAAGCAAAGTTTTCTTGTACAAATCTATAAATCTTACATTAACATAAATGAAAAAATATATCTTTAGCTGCATGTAAGAGAAAATTTTAGAAAGGATTAATTTAGATGAGTTCTTGCTAATTTACGTTCCTTACTAATCGGCACGACATATATATATATATATATATATATATATATATATATATATATATATATATATGGTGATGATTGGATTTCATGTAGGTGTCCTGGCATTGAATTTTGGAATGATCCACTGACAAGGGCTAGAAAATTATTTCTGAAATTTTCTCACATACCTCCTTTGTTGTGTTCTTGTTTTTGTTAAATATAAATTTGAAGCAATGTTCTGCAGAACAATTAAAAATAATAGAGTTTAAGAGTTGAAAGTTGAATACACACTCACACACACACACACACACACACACACACACACACACACACACACACACACACACACACAACACACACACACACACACATATATATATATATATATATATATATGTGTGTGTGTGTGTGTTGTGTTGTGTGTGTGTGTGTGTTGTGTGTGTGTGTGTGGTGTGTGTGTGTGTTGTGTGTGTGTGTGTGTGTGTGTGAGTGTGTGTGTGTGTGTGTGTGTGTCTGTGTGTGTGTGTGTGTGTGTGTATGTGTCTGTGTGACCACCTGACCACACAGAGTGAATGCAACGCGATAGATCCATTTATTTGTTAAATGCCTGAGAAACACATTACGTGCATGGTGTAAAAATGAATTAAAATCATGAGGAGACACTCACTGCCAGCTGCGATGTATGACCGGAAAATCTTTAGCCTGCAACCCACAGCCAGTGGTGGAAGTTGATTGCCAGTTATTGCGTTTTAATGCTTTTATCGTGGTGCCTTGACAGTGAAAATTGGAGTTTGAATTAAAATGCTTCCCACTGGCTGACAGTGTAACTCCTGATTGAGCAGTAAAGCTCTTTCTCTTTCAAATGAAGTGAGGGAAATGAATCAGGTAGCGGACCAAGCTATTATTTGGGGCAACGTTTTGCTCTGTGTAAAGATTTTTCAGGTCATGAATCAATATACGTCTTTCATTTCTTTAGAAAAAACTTGTCTGATCAACGCCATTAGTAACCGTGAGTTTATCAAATACCATTATACTTGGGCCCATCAAGGTGAGTGCCTTGATGTTTGTTAAAAGGGATCTCGATATGAGAAACTGTGAGTAATCTCAACACCTACAACCTCATCGTGTCCCCATGAATATATTACAATTGTATATTATACTGGTACTTGTATGCCTGCTCAGCTTGTACCAGGAGGCAAGAGAAACTCCGTAACCATACCTCATGAAATCATAAACACTGGCCTACGTGTTGTAGTACTTGATTGCCATATGTTCGAGTGCCACCCGTTCTGTAATTTGATCAGTTGTAACTCTATCTTCTGTGACACAAACAACTATGCCACAAAAGAGTGGTGGGTAAACATCTAATATTACGTCTCACTCGTCTGAACGATCATGAAATATGCGAAAATATTGCATCATTAATGATCATGTTACAACCCAGTGCCAGGCTTCCACGCTACAACCCAGTGCCAGGCTTCCACGCTACAACCGAGTGCCAGGCTTCCACGCTACAACCAGTGCCAGGCTTCCACGTTACACCAGTGCCAGGCTTCCACGCTACAACCAGTGCCAGGCTTCCACGTTACATCAGAGTGCCAGGCTTCCACGTTACAACCCAGTGCCAGGCTTCCACGCTACAACCCAGTGCCAGGCTTCCACGTTACAACCCAGTGCCAGGCTTCCACGCTACAACCCAGTGCCAGGCTTCCACGCTACAACCCAGTGCCAGGCTTCCACGTTACATCAGAGTGCAAGGCTTCCACGCTACAACCCAGTGCCAGGCTTCCACGTTACATCAGAGTGCCAGGCTTCCACGCTACAACCCAGTGCCAGGCTTCCACGTACAACCCAGTGCCAGGCTTCCACGTTACATCAGGTGCAAGGCTTCCACGCTACAACCCAGTGCCAGGCTTCCACGTTACATCAGAGTGCAAGGCTTCCACGCTACAACCCAGTGCCAGGCTTCCACGCTACAACCCAGTGCCAGGCTTCCACGCTACAACCCAGTGCCAGGCTTCCACGTTACAACCCAGTGCCAGGCTTCCACGCTACAACCCAGTGCCAGGCTTCCACGCTACAACCCAGTGCCAGGCTTCCACGTTACAACCCAGTGCCAGGCTTTCACGTAAACCCAGGCCAGGCTTCCACGTACAACCCAGTGCCAGGCTTCCACGTTACAACCCAGTGCCAGGCTTCCACGTTACAACCCAGTGCAGGCTTCACGTCACAACCCAGTGCCAGGCTTCCACGTCACAACCCAGTGTCAGGCTTCCACGTCACAACCCAGTGCCAGGCTTCCACGTTACAACCCAGTGCCAGGCTTCCACGTTACAACCCAGTGTCAGGCTTCCACGTTACAACCCAGTGTCAGGCTTACACGTCACAACCCAGTGCCAGGCTTCCACGCTACAACCCAGTGCCAGGCTTTCACGTCACAACCCAGTGCCAGGCTTCCACGTTACAACCCAGTGTCAGGCTTCCACGTTACAACCCAGTGCCAGACTTCCACGTTAAAACCCAGAGCCAGGCTTCCACGTCACAACCCAGTGCCAGGCTTCCACGTTACAACCCAGTGCCAGGCTTCCACGTTACAACCCAGTGTCAGGCTTCCACGTCACAACCCAGTGCCAGGCTTCCACGTTACAACCCAGTGCCAGGCTTCCACGTCACAACCCAGTGCCAGGCTTCCCGAGATCATTAGACGTGAAGTAAGTCTACGGAAAACAGGCACAAATAGGGAGATACGAAGATGACGTTTCCCTCAGAGGTGAGTTTTTTTAAGTCATCTGCACGACTAGAATCTTTAGCTCTGGGCAAAACAGTCTGACAGAGGCATAAATTGATACGAAAGTCTCTGTAATCCTCTAACGCATCTATCTCTACCTCTACTTTAACACACATCTATCTCTACCTTAACACACATCTACCTCTACCTTAACACACATCTACCTCTACCTTAACACACATCTACCTCTACCTTAACACACATCTACCTCTCTACCTTAACACACATCTACCTCTACCTTAACACACATCTACCTCTACCTTAACACACATCTACCTCTACCTTAACACACATCTACCTCTACCATAACACATATCTATCTAACTTAACACACATCTACCTCTACCTGAACACACCTCTACCTCTACCTTAACACACATCTACCTCTACCTTAGCACACATCTACCTCTACCTTAACACACATCTACCTCAGCACACATCTACCTCTACCTTAACACACATCTACCTCTACCATAACACATATCTAACTTAACACACATCTAACTCTACCATAACACATATCTATCTAACTTAACACACATCTACCTCTACCTTTACACACATCTACCTCTACCTTAACACACATCCACCTCTACCTTAACACACATCTACCTCTACCTTAACACACATCTACCTCTACCTTAACACGTCTACCCGGTGTGCTAACTAATAAGCTTCCGTTTACCCCGTGCACCTTCAACACCTCAGCCACCCAGCCGTCAGCGACTAATAGCCACATAAACCAGGCTAAATGCAACAGCTTAAAGGCTCCATCCCATTATCAGCTGACCATAAGATAACTATGGCGCTTCAAGGGAAGGGGAAGAGGCGCCTTGATGCTGGTGAAGGGCTCTTGAACCAGAGAGTTAGGAGGTACCATCCACTTTCTCGGTTCAAATTTTATTACATGGAAGTTTCCCCAGGAGCTGTTATAAGGCTCTTGAAGACTGGTGTATCGTCATGTTAATAACAGTGATGATGATGATGATGATGATAATAATAATGATGGTGGAAATAATAATAATAATAATAATAATAATAATAATAATAATATATTATTATTATTATTATTATTATTATTATTATTATTATTATTATTATTATTATTATTATTATTATTATATTTATTATTTTTATTAATAGCTTGTTCTACCATCTTCTTTTTACTATGATTCCAATTACAGTGGCATCATCTTTTCCAGGCTTTTTTTTTTTCTTTCCCTATTTTTCGCTTTATTTTGTTTCTTTCTCTTGTTATCCTTCGTGGTTATTCTTTGTGGTTATCCTCCTTGGTTATAATTTGTGTTTATTCTTCGTGGTCATCCTTCCTGGTTATCCTTCCTGGTTATCCTTCGTGGGACCCCCACTGGGGAAGAGTAACACTAACGTCCCTAAATAAACAATAGTTCTGACAGTTAACTAACGACTTTAACTCGTGTATTTACAATTAAAATTATACGACACGTAATGATCTGACATGCAACAATATTTTCTCATAATTATACAACCCTTCATGTACTGTAATTGATCTGCATCAACAAGTGATGTTAATTCCTCTGTCTGAATAATTTACCCTAACTCATCTATACACACTGACAGGGTGTATGCCTCTCAGTATATATATATATATATATATATATATATATATATATATATATATATATATATATATATATATATATATATATATATATATATGGTTACGTGCAGCCTTAATGACCTTTGTGCAGTTGATAGGCTTCAAACCCATATAAATCAACCTTCGTTTATACAGTGAAATTAAGACTCCTACTTTAAACAATCAATTGTTTATGCCTTGTACACTTATTATTCACGTTTCTTTAAAGGAAATACGAAAAAGAAGAGGAGGTTGAAGAAGAAGAAGAAGCAGCAGCAAGTAAAGCCAGTTAACATAAAATTTAACAAGTAATCATAACAGTTATTCTTAACTTGTCGTCTATTTACTGAGCCTTTAATTAACTAATCTATATTTCCTGTTGTTTTCTTAATGTCCGTTTTAATTAGTATTTTATTAGGTAATTAACTGTCAACTTCGGCGTAAAATTAGTTGAAATATTTAATAGCCGGAACGATTAGCCCAGCGTGGCAATTATGAGTATTGGGAGGACCTTTGAGGTAGTTTATGTAGGTAATTATAGCGGACGGTGGATTGAGCCTACACTCTTCTTTGCGATGTATGCGGCCTTAGCCTTTCACCTAAAGTAAAGCAAATAAAGTTACGTAACTACCATTCTCTCTCTATCTGTCTGGCTCTCTTTTTTTCTCTCTCTCTCCCTCTCCCTCCTTCCCTCTCTCCCTCTCTCTCTCTCTCTCTCTCTCTCTCTCTCTCTCTCTCTCTCTCTCTCTCTCTCTCTCTCTCTCTCTCTCTCTCTCTCTCTCTCTCTCTCATTCTCTCACTTATTAAAGTCGGTGCCGGATCAGCCGGGCTGTGGTTCGTACGTTTGACTACGTGCGGCCATCAATAACAGTCTGGTTGATCAGGCCCTGATACACCGGGAGGCCTGGTCGTGGACGAGGCCGCGGGGGTGTTGACCCCCGGAATACCCTCCAGGTAGACTCCAGGTAGCATCAGGTTGTAGAGTGTTTCTCATGAAGGACTAAACCCTTGTGGGATAGTGAGCTTATGGCTCGGTGGAGGTTCCATCCTCCCTCCGCTAATTCCGTCCCAGTCTCTGACCAGCCAGGCTGTTAGTACTCGCCGAAAAATCATCTTCCTACTTGCTAAACTTGCATAAGTTCTTGGTTAAGTAATTTTTGTGTGAATGTTTTAAGCGTCTATTCTGGCACGATGTTCGCTTGAAGATTATTTTCTACTCTGTCTACATTATTCTGCTATTTTCTGTTATCTATTCTCTCTCTTTGCTATCATTTATTTTCTATTATGAATAAAAGTGGTTTAGTTTTCTGGGGTTAAGCTCTAGCTGATGGAACCGGATTTAGCTTTCAGTTTGCCCAAGGGGACCGTCAGGTAGAAGCGTGCTCTTGAAACTGTGTGTAGATCTTCCTTCTGCTTACTCATAGGGAATAAAAGTTACATTGATGTGCCTGGGAAACTTAAAAAAGTAACTCACACTTTTCGAAAAGGAACTCTAGACCACGTTTCTATTTGTCCTGTTGAGAGGAAAAAAAGAGAAAGAGAGAGAGAGAGGCAGACAGACAGAGATACAGACAGAGACAGAGACAGACAGACAGAGACAGACAGACAGACAGACTGAGAGGGAAATTAAAAAAAGAGTCACCTGGAAAAGCTTTGACCCCAGCTGGTAATACCATTAGAGAGAATAATTAACACCAACACAGAGTTTTACAAGTGTTGGCGACTGAGGTGTGACCGAGTGAACACCCTTCATGAGGGCTGCCATGATGCTGGTGACGGGCTCTTTACCCAAGGGATTGGAGCTACTCTATCCTTCCTTTAATCAAACCTGATTACCTCCAATTCCCCAAGTGTTGTATGATCCCTAAGGGTTTAACTTTTCCCCAATAAATATAATTAATAATAATGTGTGAGTACCTTCTTAGATAGCCGCTAAACCCGGGTCAAACAGCGTCTGGGAATTGGGAACAAATTAGGTTTGGTTCTAGGAAAAATAGGTATTAAAGTAAAGTCGCAGCATATATACGTCGAGAAAAATACACCTGATAGTGTATATATGCTGATTCCTTCACATAGATTTATCTCTGTTGTTAAATGAGATGTGAGTACCTGTGACTATTGCGAAGACTGCAACTCACTGTGACGAGGCTGGAACAAATAACATAATTTCCACACTTATGAAAAACAAGTCAAAATAAGGTTTGTGTCAGTACTGGACGGCTCTCAAGTCACAACTGGTATCATCCATTTTATTCCATTAGTAACTTCCCTCACATAAGTGTGGGAATTTTGTGAGCTTTTGCCACTGATAGGTTGACAAGACACCTTTAGTCTGAAATGAATTGTTACTCATGGTATCATCCCGTGTTAGGTATCATCCAATACTGTGTATCTTTGAGTGCTGGGTATTATTCATTCCTAGGTATCATTTACTGCTGGGTGCCACTCAGTGCTGGGTATTATAAATTCCTAGGTATCATTTACTGCTGGGTGCCACTCAGTGCTGGGTATTATAAATTCCTAGGTATTCTTTACTGCTGGGTGCCACTCAGTGCTGGGTGTCATTTGCTTTTTCTTAATGTAAGCGTAAATAAGCATCATGGTGTTAGCTGACAGTTTCTGGTAGTTTAATGTGCCACCTGGTGACTGTATACCTCAGAGCTGAACTTTGAAATGAGTTTTAACACGAAAACAGCTCCTAGCTTATAAATAAAACAACACGGAACGGGTGGGGTTTGAACTCATGGCGAGTGAGCTCCCAGCTTGTTTTTTTGTCATAAATTTTGAGCAAAATTTTAGGAATGAGTCGACGGAGTTGGTATGAGTCACGGCTGCTTCTTAAGTTGGCGTTCCCAGGGGTGACCTGCAGAATGTCGAAAGTGACTGATATAGATCGCTGTTATATCAGCGTCACCAAGTATTGACTTTTTCAGCCAGCGGAGGAGACAGGTGATCAATATTGGTGGCTGGGTGAGTGATCTTGCTGGTCCAGAGAGGTGTGAGTATTCAAGAACACAGTATTAATGAATAATGATGTACGTGTGGTGGCCTACTTTATAATCTTTGATGGTCGTGTCGTCTGGTATACGGCTGTATTTTTATTTTCCTCGTCTATCTTAATTTTTTCCAAACATGTTTTAGTATAAAGTTCAAAAGTGATCAGTGGATAAGTTTCAGTCCGTCCTAAGATTTATGAGTTATTTATTTACATTCTCCTCCTAACTAGTAAATTCAACATACACATATTTGCTAGATAATCTCAATGAAAAACATCCTGGCCCTTGCATCAGAACAAGAGTAGCATGCGCACTTATAGCACCATAAGTTGATTTTCAACGCTATGTGCTGTTTCACTGGCCGTCCTTACTCCTCAAAAACGTTTATCATGAATTAGCAGCAACCTAATCAATGCAACCTAACCTAATCTAACCTAACCTCAAATAACGTAACCTAATAATAATTATGTCAGCTGACCTTTCTTTTAAAGACCATAACAAGACAAAGATCACGACAGCCAGGAGGATGACGGGGTGGATATTGAGAACTTTCAAAACAATG
The DNA here is from genome assembly GCA_009830355.1 of Cherax destructor. Lineage (NCBI taxonomy): Eukaryota > Metazoa > Arthropoda > Malacostraca > Decapoda > Parastacidae > Cherax > Cherax destructor. The sequence goes on along the minus strand of WNWK01000070.1, from coordinate 601,708 downwards.
GAAATAATGCCAATGGTGACACTCTTCAAATCGCTAGTGCTCCCTCATTTATAATATTGCTTAGTGCTGACGGCCCCGTTCAGGGCAGGAGAAATATCAGAGCTGGAACAAATACAAAGGTCATTTACGGCCCACATTGAGCCAGTAAAGCACCTAAATTACTGGAAACGCCTTCAAGTCTTGAACATGTACTCATTGGAACGCAGGAGAGAGAGATACATGATAATATATACCTGGAAAGTACTCGAGGGCCTGGTTCCAAATAACAACATACTGGAGTGAGAGATATGGGAGGAAGTGCAAAATAAATCCAGTAAGGAGCAGGGGTGCGGTGGGGACAATAAGTGTCAACATTCGGGGTCCCAGACTATTCAACATCTTACCAGAAGATATCAGAAACCCGGCTGGAACCAGTGTAGAAGCCTTCAAGAGGGAACTGGACAAGTATCTTCACCAGGTGCCAGATCAAACAGGCTATGATGGATATGTGGGGCAGCGGGCCTCCAGCAACAAAAGCCTGGCTTACCAGGCAAACATCAGACGAGCCCGTGGCCCATGGCCAGGCTCCGAGACTAGTAAAACTCTCGAAACTCTTCAAAGGTATATCAAAGGTAAAAAAAATTTTTTAGAGAGAAATCACGAGAAAAGCTGCGTAAATAGTTACGAGTTGATTTACGTCTACTGACGAGACTAGTGTGTTGCTTACACTTGTGGTGGGGGAACAAATTATGCAAATAACTTGATTAACTAAAATACTAATCCCAGGATAGGTTAAAAAATTAAGGACAGGAAAAAAACATACAGAGTGTAGATCTCAAATTAAAGCAGCAATATACGCATCTTTACTAATTTCTTTAGATTTCCCTCCATGAAGAATTTACCTGTTTTTATGTCTCAACTCTGTTTCTTCCTACCCCCCTCTCTCTCTCTCTCTATCTCTCTCTCTCTCTCTCTCTCTCTCTTTATCTATCTATCAATCTATCTTCAAGCAACACAAATGTGATATATGGATATTCTCACTGAACGAAACATCGATTATAATAAATGTGTGGCTATCTACATGTCTGTGATTTGCTAGGTGTGATCTTGCAGGTTATCTTTCACACATGATGTGTGTTGATCGGTGTAGCTGGTGGTCTGTACTGGGCATTAACTCACAGCCAGAGTGTATACTGACCATGCAAGCTGTCAATCCTTCACACCTTCCCTCATCATATAAGCCAATGGCATAAGCATTTGTTCTTGTTGTTGTTGTTGTTGTTGTTGTTGTTGTTGTTGTTGTTGTTCTTCTTCTTCTTCTTCTTCTTCTTCTTATTATAATTATTATTATTATTATTATTATTATTATTATTATTATTATTATTATTTTATTATTATTATTATTTTTTTTTTTTTATGAGAACGCTAAACTAGTAGTGATCCTCAGCCTTTAAACTGGAATTTAAGAAAAAATCCTTAATGAAATAGAAAAAAAAGTTTTCTCGGTTATTGGTTACTTTATAGGGAAAAAAACCTTTCTGAATTTATTTCTCGTATTTTAATTAAACTAAATTTTAAATAAATTTTCAGTGAAACCTTTTTTTTAGAAATGTTTTAAAATTAAATAGAATTACAGTTTCACTATAGGTTTATCCGTACACACACACACACACACACACACACACACACACACACACACACACACATAATACATATATATATATATATATATATATATATATATATATATATATATATATATATATATATATATATATATATATATATATATATATATCTTAGCAAGAACTCGTTTAAAATTAAGTGTTTTCTAAAATTTTATCTTATACGTTTAAAGATATATTTTTTCATTTATGTTAATGTAAAAGTTAATAATTTTTTACCAAAAGAACCTTAAAAAACTTACCTAACCTTATTATAACAAGCGCAATTTAATTTACCATAATCCAAATAAATATATTTTAGATAATCTTACAAAAAATTATTAATAAACAAACACAATGAATTATATTTCTTTCGTTAGGTTCAGAATGTTTTTTTGCGAAATTATTCCATACGCAAATTTTCGCTTGCCTTATTCGGCAACAAAAGCGTTGCTATATAAGCCAAAATCGCAAGTTTTACTAATTTGGTGCAACATATATATTTATATACATATTTTGACAAAATTATCCCTATCATTTGACTAATATTTTATAAAAAATTTGTTGTGTGTAATTGCTATAATAATAATAATAATAATAATAATAATAATAATAATAATAATAATAATAATAATAATAATAATAATAATAATAATAATAATAATAACAACAACAATAATAATAATACTAGTTGCAATTACAAAGAGCCTGACTAATTAGAGATTGAATCCGCTATAAGCAATGGTTCGAGTCTTCACCACTGCTTGCGCTGAATGACACATACAGGTTTAGCACATTCATGATATGTAGTGCAATATGTTATACACCGAAGTATCCATCCTACCCGAGTTTGCTTGAAAATAAAACAAACATGATCAAACAACTTTCTCATTAGATTCAGTGTTTTAAATATTTATTAAACCTGTGAGACAGAACACGTTCTTACAATCTCTTGCCTGGGTTTATTATTATTATTATTATTATTATTATTATTATTATTATTATTATTATTATTATTATTATTATTATTATTATTATTACTTTTAATATTATTATCTCTCAGTGTATATCTTGCAATGAATATACGCCAAAAGATCCATATCTCTCAGCGTATATAGGTAGAAATGTGTATATCCTTTGGTGTATATACTCAGACTTCATTTAAGTTCATATTTAAGATATTTAAATTGCTTTTGATTGGTAGTTCATAGGTGATATGCAACACTGATGACCCTCGTACAGTCGACAGGCTTTCAGTCTTATCCAAAGAACCGTGTTCTTGAAACCAAGCAATAAGACAAGCACGAACAAGGACAGTGTCTGTTCATGAATAAGTGAACAATGCACAAACAAACACCAACATTCGTTCTTCATACGAGTGCTTGTGCCGAGATTAAATAAACATGCGTGTTTGTACGACAAACAGGGATCACAGTGTTTTACGAGTTTGTGTCAGCCAGTGCTTATTAAGCATTACTCCAAAAAGAAACAAAAATCACAGTGTAAAACACTGAGGCGGAGAGAGAGACGAGTTTCGTAATATTTCTGTGTAATTCAGAACCTCTTCCGCCGGAACCACCAGCACCACCACCACCACAACCACCATTACTAGAACTACCAGTCTCACCACCATCACCACTAAAGCCACAACACTTTCTATTAGGACGACTATCAACACCACTAGGACTGCCACCACGACCACCGCTATCAACGCCACTGCCACCACGACCAACACTATCAACGCCACTGCCACCACAGCCAACATTATCAGCGCCACTGCCACTACGACCAACACTATCAGCGCTACTGCTACCACGACCAACACTATCATCGTCACTGCCACTACGACTAACACTATCAGCGCCACTGCCACTACGACCAACACTATCAGCGCCACAACCACCACGACCAACACTATCAACGCCACTGCCACCACGACCAACACTATCAACGCCACTGCCACCACGACCACCACTATCAGCGCCACTGCCACCCGGATCACTACTATCAGCGCGACTGCCACCACGATCACCACTATCAGCGCGATTGCCACCAAGACCACCACTATTAGTGTCACTGCCACCACGATCACCACTATCAGCGCCACTGCCACCACGACCACCACTATCAGCGCCACTGCCACCACGACCACCACTATCAGCGCCACTGCCACCACGACCACCACTATCAGCGCCACTGCCATCAGGACCACCACTATCAGTGCCACTGCCACCACTATCAACACTATCAGCGCCACTGCCACCACGACCACCACTATCACCGCCACTGCCATCAGGACCACCACTATCAGCGTCACTGCCACCACGACCACCACTATCAGCGTCACTGCCACCACGACCAACACTATCAGCGCCACTGCCACCACGACCAACACTATCAGCGCCACTGCCACCACGACCAACACTATCAGCGCCACTGCCACCACGACCAACACTATCAGCGCCACTGCCACCACGACCAACACTATCAGCGCCACTGTTACCACGACCAACACTATCAGCGCCACTGTTACCACGACCAACACTATCAGCGCCACTGTTACCAGGTCAAGAACACTAAGAACAACATTCCCCTCTCTCCCCCCCCTTCCACTAGAAACAGGATCGCCGGAGGATCTATTGCAACTTGAATTTTCCCGAGTTTTGGAGCCAGAAATTGACCTCTCAGACGCCTCGCGAACATAAACTCCAATAGGCATTATGGACTGCTGAATGGAGACTGCTGCCCCAGAGCCTCGGAAACGAAAACCGAAAGATATTTTATTTAAAAAAATCTTAAAGTCCTATACACTCCCCCGCCAAAAAAAAAAAAAAAAAAAAATCACACTTTAAATGAGATATCAGTAGTCATAACATACACTCACACTTCAAAAAAAAAGAGACGAAAATCACTTGATTTAAAGAAAATGATTATTTTTATCCCGTAAAATTTAAGGTTAGTTTGACAAGAGTAGCAATGTTCAGTGCATAAGATTCTGTCAAGTAAAGGATTCAGTAAAAGTCGATACCGGAGGAGGAAGAGGAAGTGGAGAAGGTGAGAGAGGAAGAGAGACGAAGGAGGAAGAGGAGGCTGAAGAAGAGGAGGAGAAGGAGGTCAGGAGACCCTCCAATCTCGTTAAGTGTTAGGATGGGTAGGAGTGTGGTGGTGGGAGGCAGGGTGGGAGGGATGGGGAAAAGGATGGAATGGAAGGAGGATAGGATGCAAGAGAAAGAAAAAAAGGGAGGACAGAGAGAAGAGAGAGAGAGAGAGAGAGAGAGAGAGAGAGAGAGAGAGAGAGAGAGAGAGAGAGAGAGAGAGAGAGAGATCAAACAGAGACTGACAGAAGTATGCAAACAGACAGAACAAGAGAAGAGAGAAAAAAATAATCAGACGCATGGGAAGAGCAAAGCCACGTACAGGAAGCAACAAACGGAAAATTGTCTCTGAAAGAGATGGTAACAATAGAAAGGTTACGCAGAAATTTTTCAGACTATTCATTGAAGTCTTCAACTGGCTTAAATATTAAGAGAGATTCAGTGTTTGCGAAGCAAACACGAGTACACTGTACGTCATGGCGTCATGTACATCGAACCCCCTAGTCTCTCAACTTAGACCTCCCTTCAAAGGATGGGATTGCCTTGATGCTAGTTGACTCTTGATCCAATAAATGGGAGCTAGTCATGCATGGGAAAACAAGCGCTTTATTTTCACGAAAGGTTAACTGAATACACATGAACCAGGGTCCATTTTGTGGCAGCTCTGAGGACTGTCCTTTCGTTTTATTGGCAAAGCCAACTAGAGTTTCGTGAATACTCCCTTTGAGGGAGGAAGGTACCCGGATGTCAGTGAAGGGCTCTTGATCTCAGCAACTAAAGCTACCCTCTTGTTTATTGGGATCACACCTGATTACATCCCGATCAGAAATTATAATTCTTATCCCTGAGGTCCCTCGAGTGACTATGATAAATGAGATACTTGTACTACATTTGGGTGTCTTTATTATCCAGAATAAAGGTACCCAAATGTTGAACTTGTCGGTTTTGTTAACCTTTTATTCACATAGCATGACTATATTAGCAAAATATATATAATGTATTATATGGTACCAATGGTTCAGTGATCCTTGCAACATGGCCAAAAACAATCGTCCAAAAACAAACTTCATCTAGTCAACTGCAAACCTTGTGTAGTCAAACGCAGACCTTGTCTAATAAACTGCAGACCTTGTCTTGTCAACCACAGACCTTGTCTTGTCAACCACAGACCTTGTCTAGTCAACTGCAGACCTTGAATTATCAACAACAGACCTTGTCTAGTCAACCACAGACCTTGTCTAGTCAAATGCAGACCTTGTATTGTCAACCACAGACCTTGTCTTGTCAACCACATAACTTGTCTTGTCAACCACAAACCTTGTCAAGTTAACCGCAGACCTTGTCTAGTCAACTGCGGACCTTGCCTTGTCAACCTCAGATCTTGTCTAGTCAACCACAGACCTTGTCTAGTCAACCACAGACCTTGTCTAGTCAACCACAGACCTTGTCTAGTCAACCACAGACCTTGTCTAGTCAACCGCAGACCTTGTCTAGTCAACCACAGACCTTGTCTAGTCAACCACAGACCTTGTCTAGCCAACCACAGACCTTGTCTAGTCAACCACAGACCTTGTCTAGTCAACCACAGACCTTGTCTAGTCAACCACAGACCTTGTCTAGTCAACCGCAGACCTTGTCTAGTCAACTGCAGACCTTGTCTATTCAATCACAGACCTTGTCTAGTCAACTGCACACCTTGAATTATCAACCACAGACCTTGTCTTGTCAACCACAGACCTTGTCTAGTCAACCACAGACCTTGTCTAGTCAAATGCAGACCTTGTATTGTCAACCACAGACCCTGTCTTGTCAACCACAGAACTTGTCTTGTCAACCACAAACCTTGTCAAGTTAACCGCAGACCTTGTCTAGTCAACTGCGGACCTTGCCTTGTCAACCTCAGATCTTGTCTAGTCAACCACAGACTTTGTCTAGTCAACCACAGACTTTGTCTAGTCAACCACAGACTT